>CM046035.1:62281898-62304398 GCA_025215565.1 Flaveria ramosissima | reverse complement strand
GGAGAAAGGGAGCAACCCGAGACTGAGACGGTTGTCTCCGATGATGAGGAGGAAGAGGAGGTTGTGCCTAAAACAGCTCGAGGCTGTAACTATGGGGCATTTCAAAGATGCAGGCCCCCAACTTTCGATGGCAATGGCACTGCTGCTGCTGCCCATCGGTGGGTGCGAGAGATGGAGGCTGTGTTCGATATCAGCGAGTGTAGGGAAGATCAGAAGGTGAGGTTTGCCACCCATTCCTTTATGGACTCGGCCTTGTGTTGGTGGGATAATATTGTCCAGGCTGAGGGTAGCAAGGCTATCGGGAGGATTAAGTGGGCAGAGTTGAAAAGCTAGTGATTGAGGAGTTTTGTCCTCACCGGGAGTTGGACAAGGTGGAGAGGGAGTTCTTGCAGTTGGAGGCGGGAAGCATGACACACCAGCAGTACACCACCAAGTTCAACGAGATGGCATGGCTTGTGCCAGATCAGGTGACACCTGTGTCACGGAAGATCAAGAGATACATCCAGGGCTTGCCGGCGGATATCCGCAGGCACATGATCGCCGCCCGACCAGGTAGGTTCAGGTCGGTGGTTGATCTGGCTAGGAGATTATATGATGAGCGAGAGGTGGTGGTGACTGACGTGAGCAAGAAAGGTGGTGGTGACCGGAACTGGAATGGGAAGCGGTTTGGACGTGGCGGGGCCGCTCCAAACAATAAGGTTGCGAAGGTGGATGACCGGCGTGTGGTCACACCCGGTGCGGGGTTGAAGAGGTGTGGTAAATGCAGGAAGGAGCATTCGTGAGAATGCAAATGGGGATCAAACATCTGCTTCAAATTTGTAAGGCCCCGTTCCCGGGACGCTTACAGTTGGCCAATCATTCCTCATAAAACATATAATTACATTTAACTTTCATAAACAACGCAGCGGAATCATCAAAATAAATATCACATTTCATTACAAATGCTTTTGCAAGTTAATACAATCGTTCATTTCAAAACCTCGTTCGTTCGTATTACAATGCAAAAACATTAAACAAAATAATGCCATCCAAAAGAGCTGAGTAGCCGCCCCGTGCCATCCTCAGCAACCGTTACCTGCCAACTGGAAACACATAAAAGTCAGCGTTGCTGAGTGAGTTCTAGTTTTATAATAAAATATACTTTTCTTTCGTTTAAAACCGTTCTTTACTTTTACTTGTGATCACACATCATATGTACACATAGATAATATCATTATTATCTTCATCATTCATCCATTAACTTCCATTCATTCATACTTCCTTACTTTCATTCGTTCGTTCATCATTACATCTTTTCTTTTATCACTATCTGGATCAGTGTCATCAGCTATGCCCCAAACCAATGGGGTACTGGGCCGAAGTTCATAAATGACTTCCACACTGCACATAGCCTGGCACCAGCATCGGGGTAAGCGACAAAGATCCCAACCGTATACTACACCCCCAACATTATGCATAACTCGAGTACTGGGCCAAAGATCATAAATGACTTCCACACTGCACATAGCCTGGCACCAGCACCTTGGTGAGTAATCACTACTCCACCCCCAACGTTATGCATAACTCGAGTACTGGGCCGAAGATCATAAATGACTTCCACACTGCACATAGCCTGACACCAGCACCGAGGTGAGTAATCACTATACACCATGTACCACATCGTTGGTCAGTCACAAAGACTGGAACCCCTGCGTGTATCCTTAAGGGTTAGCTAAACCATACGCAGTTGAGATTACGGCATTTTAGAGCCGTGCACCTCTGTATATTTTGCTTGCAAGCCTTTCATACTTTTGTTCATTCATTCATGCATGCATTCATTCATCATGTTCCTCTTTTCATTATCTTCCACTTTACGTTACATAATACTTTCATCTCATTCATTAACATTCAACGTAAAGCCACGGGAAAATAACCACAAATATTAAGGAACATAAACATAAACATACAGCATCACCATACAGGGCATCATCATACATACATATCATACATCATACACACCATCATGCATAAGCATCAATCATAAAACATCATACATCAATCATACATCACATAAACCATCACATAAGCATCAATCATACATCGCACATGCCCATTATATCATCTATGAACTCCAAAGTCAACTTACATAACCCCCTGGAATCTCCCAAGTCAAAACCTACATCTGCACATTCCCCCGAAAGTCTGAAAATAAACCATCATTCTTTCGGGCGTATGAGCCCTACTTGGGCGTATGGACACCCTCCAGTCGCATGGCCTTCCAGGCGACTGAACACTTAGGCGAATGGACATCAGGCGAATGGACCCTTTGCGAATGGACCTATGCGGATGGACCTATGGGCGAATGGACACCTATGCGTATGGCCTTCAGTCGCATGACTTCAGGCGCATGGGCTTCAGTCGCATACCCTTCGTGCGAATGAACCTCAGTCGCATTGCCTCCAGGCGCATGGACCTCAGTCGCATAACCTTCGTGTGTATGAACCTCAGTCGCATGGCCTCCAGGCGCATGGACCTCAGTCGCATAACCTTCAATCGCATGCCTTACAGGCACATGAACTTCAGTCGCATGACTTCCATGCGTATGGACCTCAGTCTCATGGCAATCGTGTGCATGGACCTCAGTCGCATGCCATTCGGCCGTATGGCCTCCAGTCGCATGCCATTCGATCGCCTAGACCTAGCTGATGCAGAATGCAGTTCATCCTGAATGCAAATTGCCATTTTCGACCTCCAAGCTCACCCAAACTCGTTCGAAGCCCAAATCAACCATCCTAAACCTAGAAACACCTACCATAACTCCATTCAAGCACACACAAGCCCGAAATCAAACCCCACCCACATCAAACACATACGCACACAAACGGGTTCAACACCCAACTTTTCAAAAAAAACGGGTTTTAGATGTGTTCCAGCCCCAAAGTCATTCAAAAGTGTGTAAAAGAGGGGTCCTAGAACTCACACAAACAACTCTGACGAGTAGAGCTTCGATCCAACCCGCTACACCTCAACTTTCACGCTCGAATCCATGAAAACCCGAAGCTTGAGACCACTTTCTTTCTCTTTTCTCTCTATGGCTGATTTTGTGAGTGTGGGGGAGGGTGTGGGCTGCCCTCCTCCTTTTATACTCCCACTCATTCAACCTTCTCCCATTTTGGCAAGTTTGGTCCCCCGAATTTGGACTTTATTTCTTTTTTTTCCTTCTTTTGTCGGCTTCAAAGAAAATTTCCGGGTGTTATAAAATTTGGGAAGCCTGGTCATATGGCTAGAGAGTGTGGGGTTATAAGGTGTTATAACTGTGGTGAAAGCGGCCATCTGAGCAGGGATTGCAAGAAGCCGAGGGCTGAAGGATCTGGGGCGATGAAGAAGGTAGGGAATGAAGGGCAGCGGGCGAGCGCCAGGGCTTTCACTATGACCTGGGAGGAGGCAAGGGCGGACCCCTATGTTGTATCAGGTATGTTTCTTGTGAACCAAACTCTTGCCTCAGTGTTATTTGATTCTAGCGCTAGTAGGAGTTTCATTTCTGCTGTCTTTTGTGCTAAGCTGCCTATTAGGAGTAGAAGTATTGATGAGTCCTTTGATGTAGAAACTGTTATAGGTAAGTTTACCAGGATTTCTGATTTGATAGAAGGTTGTGTCATAGAGCTAGAAGGTCATAAGTTTCCTGCTAGACTGTTTGTGATGACCTTAGGTGGGTTCGATGTAGTCCTAGGGATGGACTGGTTAGCGGACTACGAGGCGAACATTGTGTGTCGCAAGAAGATGATCCGATTGACAGCGCCTGACGGGAGTTCAGTGACGATCTACGGTGACCAAGTCACTACGATTCCGTAGGTGATTTCTATGGCCGTAGCAGGAAAGTGCATGAGACGTGGATGTAGTGCCTACTTGGCTTACATGAAGGATGTGGATACGTCAACACCACAATTGTCTGATGTACCAGTTGTGTGTGACTTCCCAGACGTGTTTCCAGAAGATTTACCTGTTGTGCCACTGGACCGCGAGATCCAATTTCAAATCGACTTGATACCCGGTGCCCAACCTGTAGCTAAGGCACCGTATCGATTGGCTCTGACCGAGATGAATGAATTGATGGAGCAACTGCAGGAATTGCTCGATAAACAGGTTCATCAAACTGATTATCTCCCCTTAGGGTGCTCCAGTCATGTTTGTGAAGAAGAAGGTGTGACATCCGGTAAATTTCCGTTACCAAACTCCGTTAGTTTCGTTAAGTCTTGCATACACGTGTCGTGAGCACACACTAGTTGTCGTTTAACGTTGGTGACCTAATAATATTAAATAATGTCAAGTTATTGATAATCTAATTGATTATGTGATTATTGTATTATGTTTATGTGTTTGCATGTTTTTATATGTTAATTGAGAATTAATCGCGTATCGTGGAAACGCGTATATTTAGATTGCCTATTTTGTGACTTGTGAAAATAATGTAAACATTATTATTGTTGATTAATAATGTTGGTATTATTAAGTTAAAACCTTTCAAAAGTGTTTAAAAGAATAGTTTTTATAAAATATAAAATAAAGGGGGTTAAGTGTAATTACCTAAATCTAAAACTTAACAAAATTAACCAACCCTAATCCCCCCAAACCCCTCAATCGGCCGTAACTCTCTCTCTCTCCCTCTCCATCTTCGAAAATCAGCCAAGAACAAGCATTTTCGTGTGGTTTTGGTTCGATTACAAGATATATAACGCATAGGAATCATCAATTGCAAGCTATAACACGTTAAAGGTTAGATTTTTCTCATGTTTTGTGATGTTCTTCATAGTGGCCGAACCCTAAGTTCGAAATTGACATTCATGGAGTCGAAATTTATGTTGTATGATGATGTTTATATGTTAGTTAGATTGTATACATGTTAGTTAACGTGGATTATGTATGAATTACATGTTTTTAGTGGATTGATCATGAATCTTGTGTATGAAACAAACCCTAGTTCGAATTTTGGAATGATTTTGTGTGGATGATCATTGTTTGATGATTGTGAGATGATTAGTAAGTGTATGAATGTTAGGAAATCATGAATCTTGCAAGAAATTGATGATTTGGTGTTGATGTTCATAACTTACTAATAATAGTAACTTTATTTTGCATGTAATGATGATCTAGTGATGAATTGATGTTGTGGATGTGTTCATGATGATGAATAGATACTAGATTGTTGTTATGAATGCTAGAAATCTTTGAATGCATGTTGTTGGTTCATAGCTTGCCAAAAGTAGAAACTTTTGTTTATGAAGATGGTTAGATTATGGTGTTTAGGTGATGTTAATCATGTTTAGATATTGTATGGAGCTTGAGATGGTATAATTATGTTGAATTCATGTATGCCTTGGATGTTTGATAGATTTTGGGATGTTCTTTCCCAAAAGGGAAACTTTATTTGTGTAAAGTTTGATGTATGATGATATGAACATGTTTGGGATATTAGGAGCATGTTAGTATGATCATGGATGAATTCTAAGGTGATGAATCATGTTGAATTAGTTGTATGGGATGTTTTGAATAATCATGGATGATATTTGGATCTTTGGTGATCATGTATGGTTTGGATGTTGTGTAGTAGTAGGACATCATGCTTGGGTCTGGTAATTGATTGTTGTGATGTTGTGAATGCAATGCATATGCTTAAAGAACTTGGTTATGATCATTATACACGCGTGCGGATCTGAGGCCCCTACTTAGTAGGATTGGCAGGGTTTAGGATGTGAAGTCGTGAGGGGCTTCACATGGCATGTGATGAATGGTTGAACCTTGTGTGACATGTTAGTTGTATTATAATTAGTGGATATGTTAATGTTCTAGATTCGCATGACTTGTATAGTACTTGATTGTATGATGATCTAAGTGATACACCTGGTTGGTATAACATATGTATGATACTATTTGAATGTTAATCATGTGTGTTGTATGTGCTCATTGGCTTTATTTGGATTATAACTCATAATGTCACCAACGGGTCAAACGGGTCAACTAGGTCAAACGTGTCTATTTGTCTGGAAGCTTGAGTCTTTGGTTTTGGTATGATTAGGGTTTCACATGTCTTTTATTTACACGTACTTATGTACTCACATGATCTAGGTAACCTGTGAAGGTTGGCTATCCTCTCGTTTCTCAAATAAACCCTAAGTACTCTTTGCATACATCAGGTGAGTTCATGCCCCACTCTTTACTTAATCTCTTTTGGGGGAGATAGCATACTGGTATTTTACGAACGCTTTTAATATTTAAGTTGTGTATAATATTGATATAGTGCTATTTATCATGGGAAAAGTCCTCACACTTTCGAATTGTTAATATTTAATAGCGGGGAAACTTGGGTAGTACTACTGGGTCTGACGAGCCCCACCTGTGTGACTCGAGGTCAACCGGGTGCAATTTGTCCTATTGAACATTGTCACGACATGGTAAGTCGTGACAGGAGGCAACAACTATCACAGTCAGCTTCAATTGCGAAATCACTATGTATTAATATTGCTTTAATAGACTAGCTATTATTGCAATACACTGCTTTATATATCACAACCTGTTCTATGTTTACTGAACTCAAACTCTTGAACTCACCAACCTATGTGTTGACATTTTAGTATGCTTTTCTCAGGTCATTAGCTGCTTGCCTTAGGAGCACTCCACGGTTCACTTGCATACTAAGACTCGGTTGTCAAGACATTAGCATTTAAATGATTGGTTTACCATTTTGGGTGGCACATGTTTTGCCATATTTATACTTTATTTGTTGAGTTGTTTTCAAACGCTTCCGCACTGTTTCAAACTAAATCTTTGGTTGTTTTATTTACTTGGGCATATAGAGTCGTTTCTATGTAACTACTGACTGTGATCCTGGTTTGTTCACACGCCTCGCGGAAAACCCCGCACGTGGATTTTTGAGTGTGTGACAGATTGGTATCAGAGCCATTGGTTATAGGGAACTAGGTTGCATCCACACTAGACTATAACCGCACACAGTTAGTTAGTTACCTGTACTTTATATTCATCTACTGTATACTCATTGGCATACACGTCACACTATCTGCAGCATGGCATCGTCATCAAGAGCTTCTGGAAAACGACCTGCATCACCTGCGCGATCCGAGTCCCCACCTCTGCACCTGTACCTGATGATGGACTTGACTGGCCTCGTTTTGATTATCCTCGAGGGGAGTTTGACTGGGATCAACCTTTCGCGTTGATGAAGCGTGACCCCCAAGGGACTGGAGCTTTATCCTAGGTTTGTCAACCACCTCATGTATAGGGAACGCGTGCCCGAGCCGAGACCCAGAACGAGAGGTAGCTCTGATCAGGCAGTGCCTCACTACCCGGACGGGCAGTCCAACGAGCAGTTGATTGCTGCATTGGTGGCAGCATTAGATACAGAACAGCATCGAGTCAGGCGACTCATTAGCGACGTTTGTACACTACAGACCGAGGTGTACAACCTAAGGCATAAGATGGATGAGCTTGATGGGCGTCATGGAGAGACCCTAGACGGGTGCTACCAAATGAGGGACGGGATCGTAGCCCTCAGTGGACGCGTGGCTACTCGCGAGCAGAGGGATGCTGTGGTTGATGATAGGATTGCTGCTTGGAGGCACAGCTAGCAGCACTCCAGATTGCTATGGCTCCTGCTCCTGCAGAGGAACCTGAGGAGGAAGAACCTGAGGAGGAGGAGGAACCTGAGGAGGAGGAACCTGAAGAGGAGGAGGATGAGAGTGATGGATCTGATATTGTCGATTGATTTTCTTACATGACTTGGACTACCTAGTGTTTTCTTTGAAACCTATGTGGGAAGGGTTGTTTCCCACACGAACGACAAACTTAAATTTTGGCATTGATGAATACATTGTGACTTAATTGCAATTTATTTACTTTGGTTATTATTTTTGTTATGAATGTTGTGGTTGTGATGATTTATTATTCCTTTATTGTTTACTGTACTTCAATGAGATAAATGTGTTTGATGTTACTCATTATTGTATTTGTGGATGTAAAGTGAACAATGGACGCACGTGGACGTGGTCGTGGACGTGGTCGTGGGCGCGGTCGTGGACGTGGCGCCAGGAGACCATGGCGCCGGAGATCATGGCGCTGGTGCCGTTAATATGACCCCTGCTGAGTTAACTGCCCTGATTCAGGCAGCGGTGGCTGCTGCCCAAGCGGGACAGCCAGCAGGTAAACAATGATTGGAAAAATTAAACCGAATATCTTGCATAACCGTATAGGTTGTCTGATCAATAATTGTTGTGTTAAAGCAGGACCACCAGCATGTACTTATAAGTCCTTCATGGACTGTAAGCCCCATACCTACAGCGGTACTGAAGGCGCTGTGGGACTAGTACGCTGGTTCGAGAAGACGGAGTCCGTATTCTCCAAGTGCAACTGTCCACCTGCTGATCAGGTGAAATATGCCACCGGGACCCTGGAGGGTGCCGCCTTATCCTGGTGGAATGCCCAAGTTCAGATGTTGGGGCAAGCATTGGCTAATGGACTGCCGTGGGCCGAGTTCAAAACCATGATGACCGAGGAGTACTGTCCTCGCAATGAGGTGCAAAAGTTGGAGATAGAGTTCTGGCAACTGAAAATGCAGGGCTCAGAAATCGAGGCTTACACCACTAGAACTCACGAGCTAGCAACATTATGCCCGGGAATGGTAAATGAGATGCACAAGAGGATCGAGCACTACATACGGGGACTTGTACCCGAAATACAGAGTATGGTAACTGCTTCTAATCCAGCCACCATACAGCAAGCCATTCAGTTAGCCCATAAGCTAACTGACCAAGCAGTGGAACAGGGTCGTCTACCCAAGCGGGGCGCCGTGGCAAGCGTGCCCGATAACAAAAGAAAGTGGGATGGTAGTAGTAACACCAAAGCATCATCATCTTCTGGCGGTCAACCTCAACCTCAGCAGCAACAACAACCGGTCCAACAACAACGGAGGTTCGACAACAATCGTAACTTCAACCAAACGACTGCAACTAATCAAGGACCCAGTGGTTATGGTGGAAGACACCCGAAGTGCAACCGGTGCAACTATCATCACGTGGGACGATGTGATAGCTTCAAATGTCAGCGTTGTGGTAAAATTGGACACGCTGCGAAGGATTGCCGTGGCGAGCTGGTTAGGAGGACGCAACAACCTCAGGAAACTCCTAAGGGTTGTTTTGAATGTGGAAAAGAGGGGCACTACAAGCGAAATTGCCCACAACTAAGGAGAAATGGAAATGGCAACAATGGAAATGGACACAACAACAACAACAATAACAACAACAACAATGGTAACAACAACGGTGGAAATGGCAATGGTAATGGCGGTAATAAGGATGGAGCAAAAGGGAGAGCCTTCGTCATTGGCTCAGGTGAGGCTCTAAATGATCCTACAACTGTTACTGGTAGATTCTCTGTTAATGGTTGCTTTGCTACGGTACTATTCGATACTGGAGCTGATAGGAGTTTCGTGTCCTTAAAATTCTGTAGTCTTTTAAGTGATATACCCTCCGCCCTAGAATCTAAATACACCGTAGAGTTGGCTGACGGTAAACAGATTCACGTAACTCATATCCTTAAAGACTGTAAGATAGAGCTTGCTGGTCATACTTTCGTTATAGATCTTATGCCTGTTACTCTGGGAAGTTTTGATGTTGTGATAGGCATGGATTGGCTTTCTAGCAAGCAAGCAGAAGTTATATGTCATGAAAAGATCATACGAATTCCTGTTGATGACACAATTCTGACAGTCCGAGGTGATAGAAGTGGTGCTGTGATAGGCATCATCTCGTTCATGAAAGCCCAAAAGTTACTACGAAAGGGTCGTGTGGCTATTCTAGCACTTGTGACTGATAAGCAGGCGAAGGAAAGAAGAATGGAGGATATTCCCATAGTGCGCGACTTTCCAGAGGTGTTTCCAGAGGATCTTCCTGGATTACCACCTCATCGTCAAGTGGAATTCCAAATTGAGCTAACTCCCGGCGCAGCCCCGATTGCTAGAGCACCTTATCGATTAGCACCGAACGAACTACAGGAGTTGTCGTCACAACTCCAGGAGCTATTAGATAAGGGTTTTATTCGCCCTAGTACATCACCCTGGGGAGCCCCTGTCCTGTTTGTTAAGAAGAAGGATGGCACGTTTCGGATGTGTATTGACTATAGGGAGCTAAATAAAGTAACAGTCAAGAACCGATACCCTCTACCCCGTATCGATGACTTGTTTGACCAACTCCAGGGATCAAGTTACTATTCGAAGATTGACTTGAGATCTGGCTATCATCAACTCAGAGTACGCGAAGAAGACATTTCCAAAACCGCGTTTCGTACCCGCTACGGTCATTATGAGTTCTTGGTCATGCCTTTTGGGTTGACAAATGCACCTGCTGTGTTCATGGACCTCATGAACCGTGTGTGCAAACCCTACCTCGATCAGTTTGTCATTGTGTTATCGATGATATACTGATATATTCCAGGACGAAGGAAGACCATGAGGAGCATTTGCGGATGATCTTAGAGCTGCTGAAAAGGGAACAGCTGTACGCCAAATTCTCTAAGTGTGACTTTTGGATACGAGAAGTACAATTCTTAGGTCATATTGTTAATGAGAAAGGGATACATGTTGATCCTGCCAAAATTGAGGCGATCAAGAATTGGACCACACCTAAAACGCCGAGTGAAATAAGACAATTCTTGGGATTAGCAGGTTACTATCGGCGATTCAAGAGGGATTCTCTAAGATTGCACAACCTCTCACAGCTTTGACTCACAAAGGGACTACATACAAATGGGGTGAAAGCCAAGAATCGGCTTTTCAATCGCTAAAGCAGAAGCTATGTACCGCGCCGATACTAGCACTGCCAGAGGGGACGGATGACTTCGTGGTGTATTGTGATGCATCCATTCAAGGCTTGGGTTGTGTCTTAATGCAGCGAGACAAAGTGATAGCCTACGCCTCGAGACAATTAAAAGTTCATGAGAAGAACTATACTACTCATGACTTAGAATTGGGTGCAGTAGTCTTTGCCTTAAAGATTTGGAGACATTACTTGTACGGTACCAAGTGCACTATCTACACCGATCACAAGAGTCTTCAACATATCTTTGAGCAAAAGGAATTGAATATGAGGCAACGACGTTGGGTGGAGCTGCTAAACGACTATGATTGCGCTATTAAATATCATCCGGGAAAGGCGAATGTGGTTGCTGATGCCTTAAGCCGGAAGGAAACAGCTAAACCCAGACGGGTGCGAGCCTTACAGCTCACTATCAGTACTCAACTGCCTGAACAAGTTAAGGAGGCACAGGTAGAAGCTTTGAAAGCAGAAAATATTGGTTCTGAGTCGTTGAGAGGAATGGATAAACAGCTGGTGATGAAGGAAGATGGAATTCGGTATTTCATGGATAGACTTTGGGTGCCTGCCTATGGAAATTTGAGAGACCTGGTTATGAGTGAGGCACACAAATCTAAGTATTCTATACATCCTGGATCCGATAAAATGTATCATGATCTGAAGGCGCACTATTGGTGGCCTAATATGAAAGCGGATGTGGCTACGTATGTGAGCAAGTGCTTGACCTGCTCGAAGGTAAAGGTGGAGTATCAAAAACCATCCGGACTGTTGCAGCAACCCGAGATACCGATGTGGAAGTGGGAACAAATCTCCATGGATTTTATTACCAAGCTGCCCAGGACTAGTACTGGTTGTGATACAATATGGGTTATTGTGGATCGATTGACAAAATCTGCTCATTTTCTTGCTATAAAGGAATCTGACAAGATGGAGAAGTTAACCCGCCTGTACCTCAAGGAGATCGTTTCCAGACACGGTGTACCGATCTCCATTATCTCTGATCGTGACGCTCGTTTCACGTCACACTTCTGGCAATCACTGCAGAAATCTTTGGGAACACGATTAGATATGAGTACTGCTTATCACCCACAAACGGATGGCCAGAGTGAGCGTACCATACAGACGTTGGAAGATATGCTACGTGCTTGTGTAATTGATTTCGGGAATAACTGGGAAGTTCACCTGCCATTGGTGGAATTTTCTTATAACAACAGTTATCACACTAGCATACAAGCAGCACCTTTCGAGGCTTTGTATGGGAGAAAATGTAGATCACCTGTTTGTTGGGCGGAAATTGGTGATAGTCAACTGACTGGTCCCGAGTTGATTCATGAAACAACTGAGAAGATCGTACAGATACGGAACCGTATGGCAGCAGTGCGAGACCGACAAAAGAGTTATGCTGATAAGAGACGGAAACCTTTAGAGTTTCAGGTTGGTGACAAGGTTTTGTTGAAAGTTTCACCGTGGAAAGGCGTGGTTCGGTTTGGCAAGCGAGGGAAGCTAAACCCGAGGTACGTTGGACCATTTGAAATAGTGGAAAGAATAGGTTCAGTGGCCTATCGTCTAGCCCTACCTGATTCGCTAAGTGGAATCCATGATGTATTTCATGTATCAAACTTGAAGAAATGCATAACTGAGGAAACGATGGTCGTACCACTAGAAGAGGTTCAAGTGGATGAGCAACTACGTTTTATTGAAGAACAAGTTGAGGTGATGGACCGTGAGGTGAAAACACTTAAGCAGAGCAAGATACCTATTGTCAAAATCCGTTGGAATTCGCGACGTGGACCGGAATTCACATGGGAACGGGAAGATCAAATGAAGCTTAAGTATCCTCATCTATTCGAGAAGACGATGTCTGCAGGCGAAGGTATTGATTTAAATTTCGGGACGAAATTTCTTTCAACATGGGGATGATGTGACAACTCATCCAAAACTCACTCGATTTCGATTTCTGTGTGCCAATGCAGTAGACCAGTGATGGAACACTCTCACCATGTAACGCAATTTTCGGGACGAAAATTCTTTCAACATGGGGATAATGTGACATCCGGTAAATTTCCGTTACCAAACTCCGTTAGTTTCGTTAAGTCTTGCATACACGTGTCGTGAGCACACACTAGTTGTCGTTTAACGTTGGTGACCTAATAATATTAAATAATGTCAAGTTATTGATAATCTAATTGATTATGTGATTATTGTATTATGTTTATGTGTTTGCATGTTTTTATATGTTAATTGAGAATTAATCGCGTATCGTGGAAACGCGTATATTTAGATTGCCTATTTTGTGACTTGTGAAAATAATGTAAACATTATTATTGTTGATTAATAATGTTGGTATTATTAAGTTAAAACCTTTCAAAAAGTGTTTAAAAGAATAGTTTTTATAAAATATAAAATAAAAGGGGTTAAGTGTAATTACCTAAATCTAAAACTTAACAAAATTAACCAACCCTAATCCCCCCAAACCCCTCAATCGGCCGTAACTCTCCTCTCTCCCTCTCCATCTTCGAAAATCAGCCAAGAACAAGCATTTTCGTGTGGTTTTGGTTCGATTACAAGATATATAACGCATAGGAATCATCAATTGCAAGCTATAACACGTTAAAGGTTAGATTTTTCTCATGTTTTGTGATGTTCTTCATAGTGGCCGAACCCTAAGTTCGAAATTGACATTCATGGAGTCGAAATTTATGTTGTATGATGATGTTTATATGTTAGTTAGATTGTATACATGTTAGTTAACGTGGATTATGTATGAATTACATGTTTTTAGTGGATTGATCATGAATCTTGTGTATGAAACAAACCCTAGTTCGAATTTTGGAATGATTTTGTGTGGATGATCATTGTTTGATGATTGTGAGATGATTAGTAAGTGTATGAATGTTAGAAAATCATGAATCTTGCAAGAAATTGATGATTTGGTGTTGATGTTCATAACTTACTAATAATAGTAACTTTATTTTGCATGTAATGATGATCTAGTGATGAATTGATGTTGTGGATGTGTTCATGATGATGAATAGATACTAGATTGTTGTTATGAATGCTAGAAATCTTTGAATGCATGTTGTTGGTTCATAGCTTGCCAAAAGTAGAAACTTTTGTTTATGAAGATGGTTAGATTATGGTGTTTAGATGATGTTAATCATGTTTAGATATTGTATGGAGCTTGAGATGGTATAATTATGTTGAATTCATGTATGCCTTGGATGTTTGATAGATATTGGGATGTTCTTTCCCAAAAGGGAAACTTTATTTGTGTAAAGTTTGATGTATGATGATATGAACATGTTTGGGATATTAGGAGCATGTTAGTATGATCATGGATGAATTCTAAGGTGATGAATCATGTTGAATTAGTTGTATGGGATGTTTTGAATAATCATGGATGATATTTGGATCTTTGGTGATCATGTATGGTTTGGATGTTGTGTAGTAGTAGGACATCATGCTTGGGTCTGGTAATTGATTGTTGTGATGTTGTGAATGCAATGCATATGCTTAAAGAACTTGGTTATGATCATTATACACGCGTGCGGATCTGAGGCCCCTACTTAGTAGGATTGGCAGGGTTTAGGATGTGAAGTCGTGAGTGGCTTCACATGGCATGTGATGAATGGTTGAACCTTGTGTGACATGTTAGTTGTATTATAATTAGTGGATATGTTAATGTTCTAGATTCGCATGACTTGTATAGTACTTGATTGTATGATGATCTAAGTGATACACCTGGTTGGTATAACATATGTATGATACTATTTGAATGTTAATCATGTGTGTTGTATGTGCTCATTGGCTTTATTTGGATTATAACTCATAATGTCACCAACGGGTCAAACGGGTCAACTAGGTCAAACGTGTCTATTTGTCTGGAAGCTTGAGTCTTTGGTTTTGGTATGATTAGGGTTTCACATGTCTTTTATTTACACGTACTTATGTACTCACATGATCTAGGTAACCTGTGAAGGTTGGCTATCCTCTCGTTTCTCAAATAAACCCTAAGTACTCTTTGCATACATCAGGTGAGTTCATGCCCCACTCTTTACTTAATCTCTTTTGGGGGAGATAGCATACTGGTATTTTACGAACGCTTTTAATATTTAAGTTGTGTATAATATTGATATAGTGCTATTTATCATGGGAAAAGTCCTCACACTTTCGAATTGTTAATATTTAATAGCGGGGAAACTTGGGTAGTACTACTGGGTCTGACGAGCCCCACCTGTGTGACTCGAGGTCAACCGGGTGCAATTTGTCCTATTGAACATTGTCACGACATGGTAAGTCGTGACAGGAGGCAACAACTATCACAGTCAGCTTCAATTGCGAAATCACTATGTATTAATATTGCTGTTAATAGATTAGCTATCTATTGCAATACACTGCTTATATATATCACAACTGTTTATATGTTTACTGAACT
Organism: Flaveria ramosissima; assembly: GCA_025215565.1. Classification (NCBI taxonomy): domain Eukaryota; kingdom Viridiplantae; phylum Streptophyta; class Magnoliopsida; order Asterales; family Asteraceae; genus Flaveria; species Flaveria ramosissima. The sequence continues at coordinate 62,289,107 of CM046035.1, read as the reverse complement.
CAAACTCTTGAACTCACCAACCTATGTGTTGACATTTTAGTATGCTTTTCTCAGGTCATTAAGCTGCTTGCCTCTAGGAGCACTCCACGGTTCACTTGCATACTAAGACTCGGTTTTCAAGACATTAGTATTTTAACGATTATGGTTTACTATTTTGGGTTGGCACATGTTTTGCCATATTTATACTTTAAGTTGTTGGGTTGTTTTCAAAACGCTTCCGCACTGTTTCAAACTAAATCTTTGGTTGTTTTATTTACTTGTGGCATATAGAGTCGTTCTATGTAACTACTGACTGTGATCCTGGTTTGTTCACACGCCTCGCGGTAAAACCCCGCACGTGGATTTTGAGGGTGTGACAGATTGGTATCAGAGCCATTGGTTATAGGGAACTAGGTTGCATACACACTAGACTATAACCGCACACAGTTAGTTAGTTACCTGTACTTTATTTTCATCTACTGTATACTCATTGGCATACACGTCACACTATCTGCAGCCGATTCGGCTGTAGGCTTACCAATTGATTATGACCTCTGATGTGATGACGTAGATCAAGGAGTTTCAAGACGAGGCGTTGAAAGAAGATTGTCTTAACTCTGAGAGGATGAGAGGTCTAGTCGCGAAGTTGGGTGAAAACACTCTCGGTGTTAGAACTCGGTTCAGACGGATGTGGATTCCTCGCTATGGGGATCTACGTGGAAAGATCATGGATGAGACTCATAAGACTCGATAATCCATTCATCTCGGTGCTACGAAAATGTATCAAGATATGAAGAAAGATTATTGGTGGCCGAGCATGAGGCGTGACGTAGTGGAGTATGTGAGTAAGTGCCTTACTTGCTTGCAAGTGAAGGCGGAGCATCAGAAACCGTACGGGAAGATCCAACCGTTGGATATACCCGAGTGGTAGTGGGAACACATCACCATGGACTTTATCACGAAGTTACCGCGTACCACGAGAGGGTATGACGCCATATGGGTGATAGTTGATCGTTTGACGAAGAGTGCTCACTTCCTGCCGATCCGAGAGACGTATTCCTCTGAGAGACTCGCGGATCTATTCATCAAGGAGATTGTGAGTCGTCATGGTGTACCGGTGTCTATTGTGTCGGATCGTGACACCCGGTTTACATCCAAGTTTTGGAAGAGATTTCATGATGCGATGGGGACGAGGTTACATATCAGCACATCTTATCATCCTCAAACGGATGGTCAATCGGAAAGGACTATTCAGACGCTTGAGGATATGCTTCGTGCATGCGTCATTGATTTTGGAGGAAGTTGGGACGACCACTTACCGTTAGCTGAGTTCTCATATAACAATACTTATCATGAAAGCATTGGTATTCCTCCTTACGAGATGCTATACGGTAGGAGATGTAGAACGCCTGCTTGTCGGGGTGATATTGTCACACCCCGACCGAAGGCGGAATTATCGGGGCGGACGAATGGGAGACGATTGCTCATAGCACATGGAACTAAATAAGTTGTAATAATATTAAATATCATTTATCATTGAACATTACAAGACAAATAAGTCTATACAATACAAGAACTTCAAACAAAGAAATAACATATTAAGTTAAACTAGGTCCAAGTCTTATATGAGCACAAGAAGATCATCAAGCATCAACCCTGAAACATGTTAAAAATAAAAGGTCAACTATAAAGTTGGTGAGTTGCCATGGTTTAAACACACGCATATATGTATATTTATAAAAGGGTTACAAGTAACAATTCATGTCCATGGTTACAAGTTAGCAAGCTTATAGAACACATATAGTTACAACCAAACCTCGACTTGATTACAAGTATATAAGATTGGCTAAGTGTATTTGGTTCCCATGATGAACAAGCATACGTCATCAGGAGTCGGCAATACATCGACTTTAGCACCAAATAGGCTTGTCAGGACCAAAGATCTAAGACGTCGCCAGGCTAGTAATAGTTAATGATTGTAAACAAAATATGTATCTCATATAAGACTTACAAAAACACAAATAACCATGACAAAAAGGTAAAGATGAATTGCATGTGCATTTACAAGTATCAAGATGTTTACAAGTGTAAGTTGATAAATTTAGCATGTTTCACCCCAAAAGGTGTGAAATAAAGTAAAAAGGGGCATGGAGAACTCACATGGAAGACTCACAAGTATAGTGATGGTTGTAGAGTTCATAAGAAAGCTTGAATGTCAAGAGTCAAATGTGATGTCCTAAATGATAAAAAAAACAATAACTTGAGGTTAGAATTCATTACAAGAAGTTAGGACGTTTAGAGAATGCTAAAAAGCGAAAGGTAGATTGAGAAAGGATTATTGCATCAATTCTAGAATCTGGACAGAATGTTTGGTATGTGTTTGAACAGGTTTTAAAAATAGAAAACGGTTTCATAAAATTGTAAAAATTTATACTTGACTAGTTCAAAGTCTCCCGGACAACTTTCATTCAGAAATAATTTTATGAAAAGATCTTTAAATAGGTCAAACATGCAGCACAAGACAGAAGGTGCTGAAATGCGCACTTATCTTGTGAAGGCTATTGTTGAGTCTTCTGATCGAGTTTGAAGACGTATAAACTGTCTTTGAAAATCTAATTCAATGAACTTAATATTGGAGTCTGATTTTACTCAAATTTAGTTTCGTATGATCAAGTTATGGTCAGTTGAAGTAAGATTATATTCTGCTAAAATTGTAGTAAGGCACTTATGTGCACTTTTAAAATCGTTAAAGCATGAAATGGGTTAGACATTTTATTATGTCAATATATGGTATATTAGTCTTTATTTGAGTTATAAAAATATTCTAAGACTTTGGCATAGCCATCATTTAGAACAATAATCTTGTTGAATAACCAAATGCGGCGGCATAGCCGTCCATATGCAAACGGGATTCTTTGTTTATGTTAGTGTGTTGTTAGCTTAATTTAGGAATTTTAGTGATTGTTATAAGGTTAGTGATTATTAAAATATTAATGTTCAAATGATAATTATTAAAATAAATAGAGATTTGGTAGAAGAAAGAATAATAGTAAGAACATAAAGTCATGAAAACAATTGGATGTTAGGATGATTAAAATGTATAATATAAAAGCAATAAAAGATTATCTTAGTATTAAAAATTTTTGAAATCTCTTGTAAAATAAAATTTTTCAAATTGATCATAACCAATAGATGAAAGAAAGATATGAGAGTGAGATTTTTAGAGAATGAGCAAATGAAAAGTGAGGCCTAAGCCTTTCTTTTATACTTGAGGTTAGGAGGAGGTTATGAATGGTGTTAATGGTGATTTATAAGTCTTTTAAAAGGGGGTTATGATTGAAAGTTGAAATAAATATAAAAGTAATTAATTTAAATAAATAAAAGAATAATTATAATTTAAAATTTAAATTCTTGAAGACTCTAATTTTAACAACTTTTTTTATAAAATATTTATAAAAACAATTTGAATAATCAATCAAATTATTTATTTGTTAATCTTTATAACTTTTATAAAACTTGTAAACTTTATAATTTGATTATTTATTTTCAGTATTTAAAATTCATAATTACTAATAAAACTTTATATAAGTTTATTAAAATTCATTTTATAACTTTATAAGTTTTAATAAGTCTTTTCCATTTAGTTATTTTTTGTAACATGATTAATAAACTTTATAATTTTATGAAAAAGAATTATTTATCAATCAATAAGTTGATTACATATTTAATGTATTTGATCCATTTATTAAGTAAATTAATAATGAAAGCTCAAAATGAGTTCGGGTTTGGGTTTTAACTTGAAAAAATAGCGGATGTTACAGATATTGGCCATAAAGAGTTAGGGAGTGTCACACCCCAACCTTGACGGCGGAAACGTCGAGGAGTGAGAGTTAAGATCGTTCACAGCCACAGAAACGCTATTATTAAATCTAAATATATTATTCATAAGTTCAAAGGTAATATTACAAACATAAGTCTCAAATAAAGAAAACATAATAAGAAATATAACAAACATTGAAATCACCCCCAAATCGCACGAACCCTAGTTCCATATTGATTCAAATTGGACATTGATTCGAGTGTTACAACTCGATTAACCTTAGGGCTTTTGATCCCTAAGTTTAATCGAGTACTAAGATATATTATACTTATCTGATTACAATCAAAATGATGTGTTTAAGCTCGAGTTTGTCTCGGTTTTGTTCGCGAAGAACATGGGGTTTGAAACTGATGTTTAAGTGATGTTTTAAAAAAATTGAGGTCGCAGAGAGTTGAAAGGGGTCAAGGGGAACAATTTCCCTCTGTTATATAGCTTTAATTTGATGTGTCTACGCTTAAACGGTTGTGGTTCGAATACGAGTTAAGAGTGATTCACTTCGAGGTTTAATTCATCGTTTCACTGGAAATAGGAATCATTGGTGAATTAGGAACGTTGAGACGAACGTTTGAACTTGTTTAATTGAGTTATAATTAAGGTTTAATGCCCGAACGGATTAGAACATAAAGACCGACGGTTATGTATTCGATTAGCTCGGTAACCGTTGTTTAAACTCGATTAATTTGTGCATTCATGTTTGAATCATGACCTCGGAAAGATCTGGAATAGGTTTGGGGTTAAAAACGATTGATTCTTGGGTGTTTGGAACTTGCCGGAGGGTCGCCGACGAAGACCGGGATTGTTGCCGGAATTGCGGGGTGATTAAGGGAGGGTTGGTTTGGGTTTTTTATCTTTACACATTTAGTCCCTGTGGTCTTTAGTCTTAACATTTTATGCACAAAACTTCATAATTTAAGTTTCTAAATTTACAAATAAGCCCCTCGACTTAATTTAACTTTAAGATTTAACTATTTTAAACTTATCAATTATTTATGAGTTATTAATCTTATTATTATTATTATTATTATTATTATTATTATTATTATTATTATTATTATTATTATTATTATATAATAATTATCATTATAAGCTTTCAAGTTAAAGACAACTAAAGTCATATGCAAAAGTAACCCATGAGTTTTATATTAGGCAAACATGATCCTTACAAGAAGTTAACAAGTTAACTTTTAATTAACCAAAAATACAAGATGTTATAGGGAGTGTCGAGGTGATTAAGGCTATGACTGAGAAGCTGGAAAGGATCAAAGTCTTTATGAAAACAGCTAAGGATAGGCAAAAGTCGTACGCCGACAAGAGACGCAAACCGATTGAGTTCAAGGTGGGGGATAGAGTTATGCTGAAAGTCTCACCTTGGAAGGGTATCATTCGGTTTAGGAAGCAGGGAAAATTGAGCCCGAGATACATAGGACCTTTCCGAATCATTGCTCGAGTAAAAGAGGTGACCTATAGGTTGGAATTGCCCAGTGAGTTAAGTGGACTTCATCCGACATTCCATGTATCTCACTTGAGAAAGTGCTTAGCCGATGAAGATACGGTCGTACCACTGGAGGATATCGAAGCAGATGAACGACTCAATTATGTGGAGCAACCAGTGGCGATCATTGATCGCAAAGAGAAGAGGCTAAAGAATAAAATGGTTCCCTTAGTGTGAGTACAGTGGAAGCACAGGAAGGGATTAGAGTCTACGTGAGAGACTGAGGAGGAGATGAGGCAACTTTATCCTCAATTATTCAACGACTAACAGGTTTCGAGGACGAAGCCTAAATAAGGGGGGTGGACTTGAAACGCCCGAAATAAAGTCAAAATGAGCCAAATAATAATAATGGGCTTATACGGGATTATTTAATATAAATAAGATGGAAATAGGTTATAGACCCAGTTAACCTTTCGGGTCACGGGTTAGATGAGTTTAAGGTCCCGAGAACGCCCGATATATATAAACGGATCAGCTTAAGCCACTCTCATTTGCAACTTAACACCCAACTTCTAGAGAGAGAGTTTAGAGAGAGAAAATAGAGAGGAGGTGAAGATTCAAGGCTCGGTTGATCAAGAGATTGAAGATCGATGTTCGTGGACATCCAAAAAACAAGAAAAGACCAAGAATCTAGGTAAGAAACATCATTTAATCGTTTCTTTAGATCAAACCTGGATTCTAAGGTTTGGGGTTTTTGAAAGTGGTAAAGAATCATCCAAAACTCGCCTTTTTGTGTAAGAAAACATGTAAAAAGCTTAGATATAGCTTCATAGATGATAAACCAAGGTTTTGGGTGTAAAAGATTGAAGTTTTGGGTTAAAAATGGACTGACTCGTAATTTCAGCCCGTTCTGCGAAACTGGGTGTTCATCCAGCGAAATTATGCAGTCGTCCAACGAAACTATGGATCTTCTTGCGAAACTATAGTTTCGCAGATAGATTCGCAGACATGAATTTCAAACGAAAGTTGGCCGAAACTGGAAGCGAAGATGCCAGCGAAACTGCTGGCGAAACTAGCAACGAATCTGCTGATCTATCAGCGAAATTAGCAGTGAAATTAGGCAGAAATTAACCCCTTTGAATGTTAACGTATCTGCAGGCTGTGATTTGTGACCCTTGCTTAGAAAGCTTGATTGAGAAGCTACTCATCGAGCCCAGGTGAGTTCTAGATCCCCTATTTTAAAGGTTTTAAACTTGTTTGGGGCTGGAAATGCATACCAAATATACGTTTTAAATGACCAAGATTTTAAGAGGTTTAACAGGAAGATCGATTTTTCTATAAGGAATTGTGATATATAAATGATTAAAAATAAAAATTTTTCTATAAGGAATTGTGACCAGGTCAGCACGGCCCCAGCCAGGGGCGTTGCCCTTTAGACTCCACTAGGGGCTGCTGCCCCTAAGACCCCGCTGTTAGGGGTTGCCGCACCCGAACCCCTGCTGTCCCATGGAGGGTCGGTTATGTTCTATGATGACTTGTTATGTATATGTATGTGTATGTGAGTGGATGTTATGTGATGATTATACGATGATATGTGATGATGTTATGTATGTATATATTATGTTTTCTTTATGTTCCTTATACGTAGCTTTACATGGTGTGATTATGTTAATGAACGTAAAGTATTATCTTAACAAAGCGAAAGATTTAAGATAATGAAAATGTAACATAATGAAAGAATGTATGAAAGTCTTGCAAGCAAATGTAAAGGGGTTTACAACTCAATGAGAGTTGTTAGCCCGACTGTGTGTTACAGCGTGCGATCTTTGCTGACCCATGAGGGTTCACACAGAGGAGTCAGTCTTGGTGACTGCTCCATACGTGTGATATGGGATCCTTGTCGTTTAACCCTAGATGA
>CM046035.1:62154398-62276898 GCA_025215565.1 Flaveria ramosissima | reverse complement strand
AATGAGAAAAATTGTAAAAATTGACTCTGCTATGATTTGAGATATAAGAAAATTTTAGGAAACTGTAAAATTATGACAAGTATTTTGACCAAGTTTGAATAGTTTTAGAGGCCCGAATGTATTTCTGATAAATTATCCGAATAATATAAAAATTATAGAAAATAAACTATCAATAATGAGAAAATGAAATTTTACTATATTATGCCTAATTTTAGAACCCACCTACTGTAAAAATTTCGTGGTGTATGCATTAGTATAATTTCTGAAATAAATTTTATAGTTTTAGGTACTAAAAATGTTAAAGAAAATACATTTTTCTAAACTATAAATATTTTTGTTTATAGGTTATCATTGGACGAAAGAAGTGAGATTCATAGCCCCATTTTTTATTTTTATGTAAACTTTTGGGGGAAAAAGCATACTGTTTTTATGAATTGATGCATATTTTTTTGAGATATACTGTCATTTATGTTACAACCATTAATTCGGAGGTGGAACCGTTAGATAATATTGGTAGCGCCACTTAGGAAGATATTTTCTGCACCAACAGGATGAGTGTTGTGATGCTATATTATCTGATTTATGAATTATGTTATGACAGTTATGAAAGATCTGATTATTAAGTAAGGTTTGGTTGTATCTGATGCATCAATAATATTTTGTTTAAGATAAACCTGTGAACTCACCAACTTTGTGTTGACTATTTTGAGTATGTTTTTTCAGGAGTTCATCATGACTAACAGCTTAATGTTCTCTTTTGATGTGTATAATGGCTGGGGAGAGATAATGGGGAAAGTTTGTGTGAATCTGACAGTTAACCTGTATGACCTCAGTGTATCTGTGGATGCTCATTTCCATCGTCTCTGAAGATGTAGCTGTTAGATCTTTATGATGTAATAGGATTATGTTATTTCAAATTTTGACTATTATGATTTAATGTAATCCTAACTTTAATATTATGCTATGAATCATGTTATGTTTATGTGCTATCTGTTTAAAATTTGTGGATCAATGAGTTCTGAACAAACAAGTCACACCCTAAGCATTTCACGCTTCCGCCGGGATGTGACAGGTTGGTATCAGAGTCATTGGTTATAGAGAATTAGGTATCATAAATTGCCTAGACTATAACCATAAGCTTATATCTGTATGATTATGTGTATACATGAATTTTTGTGATTTCTGGAATATTCTAACATTACCTCTTAATAAAAAATTTAATTATAATATGTGGAAATAAGCGACTAACTATTTTTCCTAAAATTATAAAAAGACTTTTTGCAGCTATGAGTACTGGTAATTATCTCAATGAAACTGACCCGTCTGAATATTCGGACCATAGCAATTATAAAGAAATCACATCTGAACCTGAACCTCAACAAGTCCTGGAAACTCCTAAAACTGAAATTGAAAATAACCATAAGCCCAAATTTTATGTCCGACGTGCACCAGTAATAGTAGGAGGATATAGCATTAAAACTCCCAGGAAAAAGGTACGACCCGGAAACAAGTTCAAAGCTAAGCAAGATGAGGAATTAGAAATAAAAAATGTTGACTCTCCCAAGAACGAGGAAAGAGAAACTAAAAGACAAAAGGTGGATGAAGACCAAATCACAACAGCTCAACGGACTCCTAAACAGCTTAAGAAAATTCAACAAGGAATCAAGAGTATTCAAAAGGATGTTATAGAACTTGTCACACCCCCGCTAAAAGCAGAAACACGGGGATGTAACGAGATCGGGATCGTCATAACACATGGTAAGCGATAGAGATGCAATAAAATAAATGATGACAAGCGTGTCATGACGACACCCGACAACAAGGGGACTTGTGTCGTGTTTAGTTAGTATTTACGACAACATAGCCATAAGCATAAACATGATAAACGATTCACATAATCACATGAAAATAACATTGTAATGTAAATTCCCACAACCCGGGAACAAGTATCAAAAGAATAAGCTTGTTTAATCAGACTACAACATTATTCAAAATAATTGTTTGTCAAATATGTTTAGTCCCAAAAATGCATCATAGGGTCTCCACTAAGGCAGCACACCTAGATTCCTCAATTTGCATGATCATCTGAAAAGATATGCTCAAAATGGTCAACAAAATTGTTGGTGAGCTCGCAGGTTTAAGTAGTAAATAAGTAAGTGATGCTATATATAGTAAGCGATGTGAAATACCGTGAATACAGTTATATAAACAAGTAAAATCACATGACAATGAGCTTTGCAACCAAGCCTAGCAACGTACACAAAGATATTGTCGGAATATATTCACCCAAGGGCCTGTTCCTGGCCACCGATGGTACTAACTAGTATACCAACGAACAAGGGTAGGGGTGTCAACCCAGTAGTACTACCAATACCTATCTGTTGGTTCCCACACTGGAATTAAATAGTTGCAAAGAAAGAACCACACAACAGACCCAAGCATGTATAGATAAGTACTTGTAAAACAGTATCACGTTGATTCCATGTATGTGAATTGTAAGTAAATTGTACAGCATTGAAAATAGGTGAGCATACTTTTCCCCCAAGTTGTAAATGATTGAAATATTGTAAGCGTAAAAAGGGGCCATGAAACTCACTTGTTAAGTGGTAAGTATGTATGATCAATGTATCCAAATGTTGTATGCAAATGAACGATCAAACACCTATTGACAGTTATTGTTAAGCATTAATGATATGAATGAAGCATATAATATTGTTCGGTCAGTTCGGGTTGTATCGGATGGGTCGCGTGTAACACACACAAACAGACACACGTATTATATCTTATGTAGATCCAAGTACTAGACATCGCCGCCATTGCTGATGATATTTGTGTAAAAGTTTCATTGTTATTAAAGAAGTGTTAGATGAATATCAGTAGTTACAAATCGGTTGTTGATACTTGTAAAATGTTAGATTGATTTGATTTTGAATAGTATTTGTGGGCTTTATAGGGTTGACTTTAATCTTTGTGGCTGGGTAATGGCAACCGTGTTAATGTTACCTCAACATCACACGACATACACACACCACGCATACGAAGGAAATCACACACAACAACTTCAGTCGCACGACAGGACCAGACGCACGACTCAACACTCGATTCGCACGAATCAACCCTCAATCGTGCGAATCAGCTTCATTTGTACGATTGAACATTCATTCGTATGACTGGCATTTAGTCGTACCACACAACACTCAATCGCACGACTCAACCTCCATACGCACGAATCAACCTTCAATCGTGCGAATCAGCTACATTCGTACGATTGAACCTTCATTCGTGCGATTGGACTCCAGTCGTGCGATTCACGCACAATCGCATACATTCATTCGGTCGCCTGACTCAATCGCACACATTCATTCGCACGCATGACTCATTCGCACACATACACACAATCGCACGACTCAGTCGCACGACACACCCAGTCGCACAACTCAGTCGTACGATTGACTCAGACGCATGGCTCAGTCGCACGACTCATCCAGTCGCACGACTCAATCGCATGACAGACCCAGTCGCCTGGACAACAGAATCGCGACTGTTGACGGGGCTGAGCAGTCTTTAGCTGCTCCGAGCACGAGTTTTACACAACAAGGACTTCCAGAAACACTCTACACACATACACAAACAAGAAGCACATGCAGAAAGACCTCACACGCACCCACACGACCTCATGTGTTCGGGTTGAACCCGAACACCTGAAACCCTAGAATGGACAGCCATGAATAAGCAAGAAAAAGGACAACCAAGGTCGTCTACCTGCTAGAATGGAGTAGACTAGGTTGTAGATGAAGTCTAGACGACGAAAACGAGACCAAGCGGGGCAGTTTTGGTGCAAAGATGAAGAAAATGGTGAAGAAGAAGAAGAAGAAGGAGATGAAGATGAAGTTATGAGGCTAGGGCTGTAAAAATGGGGGTATTTATACCCATTCCAAGTTTGCAAAATGTCAAGTTTAGTCCCTGCACTTAACCCTCGAGTTTCCCAATTTGTTTCGGTTGAAAAACGACTTTGTTAGGTTAATCATATTAATTATAAAAATGTATTTAATGATATTTATGACTAAACAAAATGGTTTTATTGGTGACGTTACTTTTATATAAAAATGAGATATTTTGCGGTTACGATGTTGAAAGTTTTAAAAAATTTTAAGGTTAGCATATGTTAACGATACGAACACAAGAATAAAGATGATAAGCAAGCATGATATCCACATAAAGAGTCAATAAAGATGAGGAATGATTGATCAAAGAATAGTTAACGGAAAATCACGTTAATTGACGGACCTTATGGTGACGGATGTCACAGTATCCCCCAGTTGAGAGAATTTCGTCCCGAAATTCAGCTGGAGTTAGGTCCAAGAGTGTCATCCTCGAATAGATGTGGATATTTGAGTTTCATTTGATCTTCTCGTTCCCATGTAAACTCTGGCCCTCGTTTTGAATTCCATCTTACGCGAACAATAGGTATTCTACTGCGCTTCAGTTGCTTGACCTTTCGATCCATAATCTCAATGGGTTCCTCAACAAAATGAAGCTTTTCGTCAATCTTGATTTCCTCAATTGGCACGTGAAGGGATTCGTCGGCCAAACACTTATTGAGGTTCGACACGTGAAAAGTATCATGCACACCGCTGAGCTCTTGTGGCAACCTTAACCGGTAAGCCACTGGACCGATTCTTTCTGTAATCTCGAATGGTCCAACGTATCTTGAGGCTAACTTCCATTTCTTTCCAAATCGAACGACTCCTTTCCAAGGGGAGACTTTAAGTAGACTTGATCCCCAATGTTGAATTCTAGAGGCTTTCGACGGTTGTCGGCATAGCTCTTTTGGCGATCTCTAGCAGCTTTTAGTCGGTCTTTGATTTGAAAGATCTTGTCAGTTGTTTCTTGAATGATCTCTGGTCCTGTTAGCTGACTTTCACCAATCTCGGCCCAACAAACGGGAGATCGACATTTCCTTCCATACAACGCTTCGAACGGAGCACACCCAATGCTTGTATGGTAGCTGTTGTTGTAAGAGAACTCGATCAACGGTAGATGAGCATCCCAACTACCACCAAAGTCGATTACACACACCCTGAACATGTCTTCTAGCGTCTGTATAGTTCGTTCACTTTGGCCATCTGTCTGAGGGTGATAGGCGGTACTCATATCTAATCGAGTGCCCATCGCTTTCTGTAATGTTTTCCAAAATCGTGAAGTAAAACGGCTGTCACGGTCACATATGATTGACACCGGCACCCCGTGCCGTGTCACGACCTCTTTGATGTACAATCTCGCCAACTTATCCATTTTGTAGTCTTCTCGGATAGGCAAGAAATGTGCTGATTTCGTCATTCGATCCACTATAACCCATATCGAGTCATGCCCGCTGCTTGTTCTAGGGAGTTTGGTAATGAAATCCATAGCTATATTCTCCCATTTCCACTTGGGAATTTCAGGTTGCTGTAATAATCCCGATGGTTTCTGATGTTCAGCTTTAACTTTCGAACATGTCAAGCATCTGCTGACGTACAAGGCAATGTCTTTCTTCATGCCTGGCCACCAGTACAGATCCTTAAGATCGTGATACATCTTGTCTGCACCAGGATGAATAGAATATCGTGTCTTGTGGGCTTCATCCATGACTAAGGTACGTACACCTTCCCATCTGGGTACCCATATGCGATCCATGAAGTACTGTATACCATCATCCTTGCAAATCATCTGTTTATCCAACCCTCGGAATTCTTCTCCCGCAAGGTTTTCTTCTTTCATTGCTTCACTTTGTGCAATTTGGATCTGAGCTTTCAAATTCGTTTGAATAGTTAATCCCAACGCTCGAGCACGTAGTGGTTTCACGCGTTCTTTACGGCTTAAAGCATCAGCCACCACGTTAGCTTTCCCCGGATGATACCGGATTTCACAATCGTAGTCACTAAGAAGCTCTACCCAACGTCGCTGACGCATATTAAGTTTCTTCTGATCCAGGATATGTTGGAGACTCTTATGATCTGTGAAGATGATGCATTTGGTTCCATACAGGTAATGCCTCCAAATCTTGAGTGCAAATACTACAGCGCCCAACTCAAGATCATGAGTTGTATAGTTCTTTTCGTGCACCTTAAGTTGTCGCGAAGCGTAGGCAATCACCTTATCCTTCTGCATTAGCACACATCCCAATCCCTGATGTGAAGCATCGCAGTATACCACAAAATCATCAGTTCCGTCTGGGAGGGACAATATAGGCGCGTTACACAACTTCTCTTTCAACGTTTGAAACGCTTGTTCTTGTGCATGTCCCCAATCAAACTTCTTGTCTTTCTGAGTAAGCAATGTTAATGGCTGCGCGATATTTGAAAATTTCGCGATGAAGCGACGATAGTAACCGGCCAATCCTAAGAATTGTCGTATCTCTGATAGTGTCTGGGGTGCATCCCATTTCTTCACCGCTTCGATCTTGCTGGGATCTACATGAATCCCGTCCTCATTAACCACATGACCCAAAAACTTCACTTCCCGCAACCAAAATTCACACTTCGAGAACTTGGCGAAAAGTTTTTCTTCCCGTAGCAGTTCCAGAATTGCCCGAAGGTGTTCTTCATGATCCTCTTTCGATCGGGAGTAGATAAGTATATCGTCGATGAATACGATCACAAATTTATCTAAATAAGGTTTGCACACCCGATTCATTAGATCCATAAACACAGCTGGTGCGTTAGTCAGCCCGAACGGCATGACCAAGAACTCATAGTCCCCATAATGAGTTCTAAACGCTGTCTTCGGTATGTCGTCCTCGAAAACGCTTAGCTGATGATATCCAGAACGAAGGTCGATCTTTGAGAAATACGAAGCTCCTTGCAGCTGATCAAACAGATCGTCGATCCGGGAGAGAGGGTATCGATTCTTCACGGTTAACTTGTTCAACTCACGGTAATCGATGCTCATGCGGAACGACCCATCCTTCTTCTTGACAAATAATACCGGTGCTCCCCATGGTGAATGACTCGGTCGAATAAAACCCTTCTCTAGTAGTTCTTGTAACTGACTAGATAACTCTTGCCTTTCGGATGGCGCTAACCGATATGGCGTCTTTGCTACCGGTGTAGCTCCAGGAACCAACTCTATACGAAATTCCACCTGTCGTGGAGGAGGCAAACCAGGCAAGTCATCAGGAAATACATTTGGATAGTCCCGTACCACTGGAATATCTACTAGTTTCCTCTCTTCGTCCTTCTTTTCTACGACATGAGCCAGAAAAGCGTAGCACTGCTTTCGTAAACTTCGGTGTGCTTTCATGCAGGAAATAAGCTTTAAGTTCCTTCCCGGTCGTTCTCCTTGGATCTTGAGTACCTCCCCGTTTGGCATAGGGATTCATACTACTTTGTCCCGACAGACAATCTCTGCTCCGTTTTGTGACAACCAATCCATACCCACAATCACGTCAAAACTTCCTAACTCAAAGGGTATCAAGTCTATATCGAAGGCATGGTCCTCCAATATTATCGAGCACTTCCTAATAATCTCATCGGCCTGAACGACTGTACCATTGGCCATTTCTACAGAGTAGCTAGTTTCTAGCCTACTAGGACTCAAATCAAGCAATTGCACAAACTCAGAAGATATAAAGCCATTGTTTGCTCAAGTATCAAATAATATAGATGCGAAGTGATGATTGAGTAAGTGCGTACCCGTAACAACATTCGGGTCCTGACGAGCATCGTTGGCTCCAATGACGAATGCACGTCCCCGAGCTGCATTCCCTTGATTTGTCGGGCCTTGATTTCCAGCTATGGCCATCACTTGCTGCTGGTTGTTCCCTTGTTGACCCGGTGCCCGATTCAGCCTGGGGCACATGTTTCTGTAGTGATCTGGGCTTCCACACTCATAACAGGCCCTTGCATTCCCGGCGAGGTTAACCGCGTTGACTGGTGCCACAAGATTCGGCGTTGTTCTGCAGTCTCTCGCTAAATGCCCCGGGCGTCTATAGTTCGCGCATACCCGGCACTGCGTTCCTGGGGGATGATGATAGTTGCACCTGTCACATTTGGGGTGCGGCCCCACATACTCTTTCTTGCCCTGAGTCACGACCACAAAATTTATGGTCGTCTTGGCCCTCTTATCAAACTTCCCGGCACTCGACCGGCTTGTTTCCCCAACATCTTTTCTCTTCTCTACTCCTCTGCCCAAAACCCCCGTTCTCACCATCTCATCAGTCAAAGCGCCAGCCTTCAGAATTACACTCTGGATAGTAGGAGGAGCAGCTGCTGTTACCATTGCTCGGATTTGAGGCGCAAGTCCCCAAATGTATCTCTCGATTCTCTTTGATTCCGGAGTGACCAGATGCAGAACCAACCTTGCGAACTCATGAAAACGATTCGTATAAGCTGCATGCCCGGCCCCCACCATAACATGATTTCAGAACTCATGCTCCAATTTCTGCATCTCGTTGAGGGGGCAGTATTCCTCGGTGATCAAAGCTTTAAACTCATCCCATGACATCTGCATCGCAGATTCTCTTCCTCTAGCTTGAACCTGGGTGTTCCACCTGGTTAGGGCCTTGCCCTGTAGTGAACATGTGGCATATTTGATTCTCTGGCTGTCGAGGCACTCGCTGATGTCAATCACTGCCTCCATCTTTTCTAGCCACCTGGTTAGGGCTATCGCCCCACCTTTCCCATCAAATTCTCTTGGTTTGCAGGCCACAAACTCTTTGTATGAACACCCCCTTCTAGTATTAACAACCCTAGTCTCAATACCGGCTGTTCCACCATTTCCGGTCTCCTGATTACTTTCATTCCCAGTTGGGTTTCCATTTCCGACTTCAGTTTCGATCCCACCTTGAGCTCTTTCTCCATTATCTCCATTATCATTGCCACCATCCCCGTGGGGGTGGTGTTGCTGGAGTGCATCGCTCACTTTGGCCACGATAGTAGGAATCAGTGCGGCCAACTGGTGAGCGATCAGAGCTGCCATCTTAGAATTTCCTGTTTTCTGATTGTTACTGGTAGGACCATCATTTGTTCTTGGTGCTCTACATCTACCTCTGCCTCTGCCCCTTGGGGCTTCACTCCCACCACTATTGATGCGGGTAACTCTTCGAGGCAGCATTTTCTAATCATAGAAATAGTAAACACGTAAGCTTAAATCATTTCAAAGTGTATTATCCACAACACTCATCATGTCCAGTATTCCAAGTTAATATCACACTTATTGTCACCACACATCGCATGCAAGTCGTGCAGTTCTCACACCATGAATCGTTAATATCTCAACAATAGTCCATCCTAACAGTTGTAATCCCATGTATATAATCACGTTTAGTCTAGCGTAGGTTGTCTATCTCTTCCTCTTTCGAGGTTTCAGACATAACCTCCTCAGGGTTAAACTCAATGTCCAAGGTCAAGCGCAATAGCATGATCTGTGAAGATCTCTTCGGGTTTAATACCCGGATTTGATAAACCAACTTGGCGAGCAGAGGGAACGGAAGATCCAATAGAAGCATCCCATAAGGAGTGAGCACAAGGGCTCTCTCACAGGGTAGAAAGATCACATAATGGATAGATAAACAAATCAAGTAACGAGGAACACATACACGAGATATAATATGCATATAGATCCTAGCATGCAAATCTACATGAAGGTTCCTAGGTTATAGTCTAGGTCAAGCGTATTGCCTAATTCTCTATAACCAATGGCTCTGATACCAATCTGTCACACCCCCGCTAAAAGCGGAAACACGGGGATGTAACGAGATCGGGATCGTCATAACACATGGTAAGCGATAGAGATGCAATAAAATAAATAATGACAAGCGTGTCATGACGACACCCGACAACAAGGGGACTTGTGTCGTGTTTAGTCAGTATTCACAACAACATAGCCATAAGCATAAACATGATAAACGATTCACATAATCACATGAAGATAACATTGTAATGTAAATTCCCACAACCCGGGAACAAGTATCAAAAGAATAAGCTTTTTTAATCAGACTATAACATTGTTCAAAATAATTGTTTGTCAAATATGTTTAATCCCAAAAATGCATCCTAGGGTCTCCACTAAGGCAGCACACCTAGATTCCTCAATTTGCATGATCACCTGAAAAGATATGCTCAAAATGGTCAACAAAATTGTTGGTGAGCTCGCAGGTTTAAGTAGTAAATAAGTAAGTGATGCTGTATATAGTAAGTGATGTGGAATACCGTGAATATAGTTATATAAACAAGTAAAATCACATGACAGTTAGCTTTGCAACCAAACCTAGCGATGTACACAAAGATATTGTCGGAATATATTCACCCAAGGGCCCGTTCCTGGCCACCGATGGTACTAACTAGTATACCAACGAACAAGGGTGGGGGTGTCAACCCAGTAGTACTAGCAATACCTATCCGTCGGTTTCCACACTGGAACTAAATAGTTGCAAAGAAAGAACCACACAGCAGACGCAAGCATGTATCAGATAAGTACTTGTAAAACAGTATCACGTTGATTCCATGTATGTAAATTGTAAGTAAATTGTACAGCATTGAAAATGGGTGAGCATACGTTTCCCCCAAGTTGTAAATGATTGAAATATTGTAAGCGTAAAAAGGGGCCACGAAACTC
The DNA here is from genome assembly GCA_025215565.1 of Flaveria ramosissima. Lineage (NCBI taxonomy): Eukaryota > Viridiplantae > Streptophyta > Magnoliopsida > Asterales > Asteraceae > Flaveria > Flaveria ramosissima. The sequence goes on along the minus strand of CM046035.1, from coordinate 62,266,302 downwards.
ACTTGTTAAGTGGTAAGTATGTATGATCAATGTATCCAAATGTTGTATGCAAATGAACGGTCAAACACCTATTGACAGTTATTGTTAAGCATTAATGATATGAATGAAGCATATAATATTGTTCGGTCGGTTCGGGTTGTATCGGTTGGGTCGCGTGTAACACACACAAACAGACACACGTATTAGATCTTATGTAGATTCAAGTACTAGACATCGCCGCCATTGCTGATGATATTTGTGTAAAAGTTTCATTGTTATTAAAGAAGTGTTAGATAAATATCAGTAGTTAAAAATCGGTTGTTGATACTTGTAAAACGTTAGATTGATTTGATTTTGAATAGTATTTATGGGCTTTATAGCGTTGACTTTAATCTTTATGGCTGAGCAATGGCAACCGTGTTAATGTTACCTCAACATCACACGACATACACACACCACGCATACGAAGGAAATCACACACAACAACTTCAGTCGCACGACAGGACCAGACGCACGACTCAACACTCCATTCGCACGAATCAACCCTCAATCGTGCGAATCAGCTTCATTCGTACGATTGAACCTTCATTCGTATGATTGGCATTCAGTCGTACCACACAACACTCAATCGCACGACTCAACCTCCATACGCACGAATCAACCTTCAATCGTGTGAATCAGCTACATTCGTACGATTGAACCTTCATTCGTGCGATTGGACTCCAGTCGTGCGATACACGCACAATCGTATACATTCATTCGGTCGCCTGACTCAATGGCACACATTCATTCGCACGCATGACTCATTCGCACACATACACACAGTCGCACGACTCAGTCGCACGACACACCCAGTCGCACAACTCAGTCGTACGATTGACTCAGACGCATGGCTCAGTCGCACGACTCATCCAGTCGCACGACTCAATCGCATGACAGACCCAGTCGACTGGACAGCAGAATCGTGACTGTTGACGGGGCTAAGTAGCCTTCGGCTGCTCCGAGCACGAGTTTTACACAACAAGGACTTCCAGAAACACTCTACACACATACACAAACAAGAAGCACACGCAGAAAGACCTCACACGCTCCCAAACGACCTCATGTGTTCGGGTTGAACCCGAACACCCGAAACCCTAGAATGGACAGCCATGAATAAGCAAGAAAAGAGACAACCAAGGTCGTCTACCTGCTAGAATGGAGTAGACTAGGTTGTAGATGAAGTCTAGACGATGAAAACGAGACCAAGCGGGGCGGTTTTGGTGCAAAGATGAAGAAAATGGTGAAGAAGAAGAAGATGGAGATGAAGATGAAGTTATGAGGCTAGGGATGGAAAAATGGGGGTATTTATACCCATTCCAAGTTTGTAAAATGTCAAGTTTAGTCCCTGCACTTAACCCCCGAGTTTCCCAATTTGTTTCGGTTGAAAAACGACTTTGTTAGGTTAATCATATTAATTATAAAAATGTATTTAATGATATTTATGACTAAAAAATGATTTTATTGGTAACGTTAATTTTATATAAAAATAATATATTTGGAGGTTACGATGTTGAAAGTTTAAAAATTTTTAAGGTTAGCATATGTTAACGATACGAACACAAGAATAAAGATGATAAGCAAGCATGATATCCACATAAAGAGTCAATAAAGATGAGGAATGATTGATCAAAGAATAGTTAATGGAAAATCACGTTAATTGACGGACCTTATGGTGACGGATGTCACAGAACTGAAGGCACCCAAGAAGAACATCTTTTCAAGGATATGGAAATGGGTTCATGGAAATTAGAAATTATCTTTTGACTCTAACATATGAAAATCCTTAATAAGAACTTAAATGGAATATATCTTTTGTGTTTAGAATTATTATTTGTTATGTGTTAGCTAAAATATTATTAGGAATTTAAAAATTCTTTTAACATTGACTACAATTAACTATAGAAAATCATGCCGCCAAGAAGGAACACACAGCCCGTAAGAAGAACGGCGCGAGTGGGACGACCTATGACCAGACTCGGGGAAGAAACTCCTGTAAACACAACCACCAATGAGGATGATAGAATCTCACGATTAATATCACAGCAAATAAAGGCTGCTATACCCATACTAGTAACCCAGCTTCAACAAAACCTAAACCTTGGAACAGCGACACCAGGCAACGAAATACCCATAGACGATACCATGAGAGGACAACTGGAAGAGGAAGCTATAACTGAAAAAGGATGTTCTTATAAGACTTTTATGTCATGCAGGCCCCGGGAATTTGATGGTAGAGGCGGAGCTGTACAAGCCCTACGCTGGTTGGATGAGATGGAATCAACCCTAGAAATCAGTAAATGTGCCAACAACAACAAAACCTTGTTTGCTTCGCATTCACTAAAGGGGGAGGCACAATCCTGGTGGAAAATGGAAATGCACACTAAAGGTAGGCATATTATGAATGAGTTAAGTTGGGGTGAATTCAGGGATTTAGTAATAGAAAAATATTGTCCCTACAATGAAATAGAAAAACTAGAGACTGAATTCTTAGCATTAGAAATGAAAGGAGCAGCACATCGAGAATACACTGATAGGTATAATGAACTCTCAAGGCTAGTCCCAAATCTAGTGACCCCAGAAGCAAAAAGGATAGGAAGATATATTTGGGGATTAGTACCACAAATAAAAGGGCTAGTAAAATCTGCTATGCCTAAAACTTTTCAAGATGCCGTAAGCCTATCAGGGAGCTTAACCGACGAAATAATAAGAAACGGATCACTAAGTAACCCTAGATTAGGAGAAAAGAGAAAATGGAGTGATGATAATTCAGGAGGAAAGTTTAGAGGAAATCCTCAGAAAAGGATAGCCTAACAGCCCACCCGAAACTTCTTAGGAATGACCAAACTTCTTAGGAATGACACGAGAAAAGAAACCACAAGCTGAAAACCAGCCATGGTACAGTATTTGTCAAAGATATCATCAGGGCAATTGCACAATGGTAATCTGTTATAACTGCAAGAAAAAGGGACATATATCCCGAGACTGTAAAAGCCCTACTAAACCAAAACCAGTCTGGTATCAATGTGGAAATGAAAACCACTTTCGAAACGAATGTCCACAAAAAAAGGGTAAGGTTTCGGTCAACCAAAACAACCCTCGGGGAAGAGCATTTGTGATGCAGGCTGTAGAAGCTCGATACGAACCGGAGGTTGTAACGGGTCGTTTCCTATAAATAATCGGTACGCTACTGTACTATTTGATACTGGAGCAACCCGTAGTTTTATTTCGAATACGTTTAGACCACTGCTTGGCCTGACCTCAGAAAAGTTAAATTAAAAATATATGATAGAACTAGCTGATGGTAAGATAATTGAAGCTTATGAAATCATTCCTAATTGTACTATAAATCTAGATGAAAAAATTTTCAATATAGATTTGATTCCTATTGATTTAGGAGGATTTGATATTGTTGTAGGAATGGATTGGTTAAGTAAAAATCAGGCTGAAATAGTATGTGGCAAAAAAATGATAATAATTCCTCTGATTAATGAAAATAGAACACTTTGTATATATGGTGAAAAACCTAGAGGTGTCATGAAGATAATTTCTTGTAAGAATGCACAAAAATGTTTAAGGAAGAAATGCTTAGCTTTCCTAGCCCATATTGTTGACACAAAGATCGATAAAGTAAACCTAGAAAATGTTCCTATCGTCAATGAATATCCTGATGTATTTCCTGATGAATTACCTGGTTTACCACCCCCTCGTCAAGTAGAGTTCAAAATTGAGTTAATACCAGGAACAACCCCTATTGCTAAGGCACCCTACCGTTTAGCACCCACAGAAATGAAGGAATTAATGAGCCAACTTCAAGAACTACTAGATAAGGAATTTATATGTCCTAGTGTATCACCCTGGGGAGCACCCGTTTTATTTGTTAAAAAGAAAGATGGAACGTTTAGAATGTGTATAGACTATAGGGAACTTAATAAGGTAACTGTGAAGAATAGGTATCCCCTACCTAGAATAGACGACCTATTTGACCAATTACAAGGATCTAGTTACTTTTCAAAGATAGATTTAAGATTAGCATATCATCAGTTAAGAGTGCAGGATGAGGACATACCAAAACCGCATTCAGAACTAGGTACGGACATTATGAATTTCTTGTAATGCCATTTGGATTAACCAATGCTCCAGCCATATTTATGGATTTGATGAATAGGGTATGTAAGCCCTATTTAGATAAATTTGTCATAGTTTTTATAGATGACATTTTAATCTATTCCAAGAATAAGAAGGATCATGAACAACACTTAAGGTTGACATTGGAATTATTAAGGAAAGAAAAATTATATGCAAAATTCTCAAAATGTGAATTCTGGAAAAGGGAAGTGCAATTCCTTGGACACGTAGTTAACCAAGAAGGTATACAGGTAGATCCAGCAAAAATAGAGGCTGTTAAGAAATGGGAGGACCCCAAAACACCAACAGAATTACGCCAATTCTTAGGACTGGCCGGATATTATAGGAGATTCATAGAAAATTTTTCAAGAATAGCTCAACCCCTGACTGAATTAACATAAAAGGATAAGCCATACGTTTGGGGAGAAAAGCAAAAGGCTTCGAACTCTTAAAAAGTAAATTATGTAGTGCACCTATCTTGTCACTACCAGAAGGGACTGATGATTTTATAGTATATTGTGACGCGTCTCGTCAAGGATTTGGATGTGTGTTAATGCAACGGAGTAAAGTCATTGCCTATGCCTCCAGACAACTTAGGGGAAGTGAAAAGAATTACACTACTCATGATTTGGAATTAGGAGCAGTAGTATTTGCACTAAAGATCTGGAGACATTATCTGTATGGAACAAAATGTACAATATATACAGATCATAAGAGTTTACAGCACATATTTGACCAGAAAATGCTGAATATGAGACAAAGAAGATGGATAGAACTATTAAGTGATTATGACTGTGAAATCAAATACCATCCGGGTAAAGCAAATGTAGTAGCAGATGCTTTAAGTAGAAAGGATAGAGTTAAACCATTACGAGTACGTGCCATGAGAATGGAATTACAATCAGACCTATTAAATCAAATACGGGAGGCCCAACAAAAAGGTAAATTGGAAATGAAAGGACAAATAAAAGATTTGGAAGAAGATACAAATGGAATTTTAAAGTTCAAAGGAAGAACATGGATACCCGATAATGATATACTTAGAAGAATCATACTACAAGAGGCACATAAGTCAAAATATTCTGTGCATCCAGGAAATAACAAAATGTATAAAGATTTGAAAAGCCATTACTGGTGGCCTGGCATGAAGAGACCAGTCGGAGAATTTGTAGAAAGATGCAATACATGTTCAAGAGTTGAAGCTGAACACCAAAAACCTTCAGGATATCTGCAACAACCTGAGATTCCAGAATGGAAATGGGACCAGATCACCATGGATTTTGTAACCAAACTACCAAGAACCTCAAGTGGGTATGACACAATTTGGGTTATAGTAGATAGATTGACCAAATCAGCACACTTCTTGCCAATTAGAGAAGATTATAAAATGGAGAAATTAGCAAGAATTTACATACGGGAAATTGTGTCCAGACATGGAATACCCATCTCAATTATATCCGACAGAGACAGTAGATTCATATCTAGGTTCTGACAAACCCTACAAAAAGCTTTAGGAACCCAAATAAACCTTAGTACAGCATTCCATCCGTAAACAGATGGACAAAGTGAAAAGACAATTCAAACGTTAGAAGATATGTTACGTGCTTGTGCATTGGATTTTGGTGGCAATTGGGATACATCTACCTTTGATAGAGTTTTCCTATAATAATAGCTATCATTCCAGTATTGGAACCGCCCCATTTGAGGCCTTGTATGGAAGAAAATGTAGATCACCACTATGTTGGAATGAAATAGGAGATAGGCAACTTATAGGCCCTGACCTAATTCAAGAAACATCTGACAAGATCAAGGAAATCAAAAATAAATTGAAGACAGCACGTGATCGACAGAAAAGTTATGCTGATAAAAGAAGAAAACCACTAGAATTCCAAGTTGGAGATAAGGTCTATCTGAAAATATCACCCACAAAAGGAATCTTTCGATTTGGAAAGAGAAGTAAATTAAACCCTAGGTATGTTGGACCATTTGAAGTCACTGACAAAGTTGGCCCAGTTGCATATAGGTTAGATTTACCCCAATAATTAAGAGAAGTACACAACACGTTTCATGTGTCCAATCTAAAGAAATGTCTAACAGATGAGGCATTAAAAATTCTAGTTCAAGAAATAAGAATAGACAAGAAGCTTCATTTTATGGAAGAACCAATAGCCGTATTAGACAAAGAGGTGAAAAGGCTAAGAAGGAGTAAAATTCCCATAGTGAAAGTTAAGTGGAACGCTAGGAGAGGACCAGAATATACGTGGGAACGAGAAGATGAAATCAGAAAAAAGTATCCCCATCTATTTTAAGTCAGTGATCAGATAAGTTCCTTTCAACCTTAGGTATTACTCTCCAAATAAAGTTCGGGACGAAATTATTTTTACTGGGGGAGAATGTAACAACCCTAGAAATATAGGATTTCATACGCTAACATTTTACTAAACCATCATATATTGTTTTGAATTTAGGTAACCCTTTTATAACATATATGTGTTTATATGAATATATATATGTTGTACGTATGCATGCTTGCATGCATGCACAACCTTTTACGTATGCATGTATTTGTATAAGTTTTGTTATCAAACATTACATGAACAAGAATCTCAACCCTTTAGCACCAAACATGCATCAAATCAAACACCAAGTAAACCAAAATACAACCCAACCAAACATTAAAGAAACTTGACATCAAAACAAAACTAAGCAAATCTCCTACACTCAAACCTCAACCTAAACACCATTAAGGTTCAAGTCTCGGTTCATTAGGCAACTAAACAACCCGAGTATCATCCTAAGCTCGGTGATTAACATCAAACCGACTCAAGACACCTCATCACCGCCACCTTGCCATAAAACACTAAGCCACTTCCTTTGTTTGACACTTAGTAACCCTATGAGTAGCCTACTCATCAAACCTAGTAGTAGGCTCATGATTACCATCATTGATGGCCACCGACCGAAGATCCATATAAACTCCTATTCGGTCACTACACAAACCGCACACACACCACCATCTCAACACTCTCGGTCACTCCTTTCAATCGGTTACCATCATCATCTTCACCACAACCCTCTCGACCACCTTATAACAACCACCAACCTCACCCTCGGGTACTACCATCATCTTTGCCCACCCTCTCGGTTTTCATAGCAACCAACAACATCCAAGCCTTGTGTAACCACCATCTCCCGAAGGTTATCAAGAACATCAAAACCAAGCTTAGCAAACGGATCCACCAAGACTTAGAGGCCATCTTCACCATCTTCTCATCCTCTCCCTCTGTCAAAATCAAGGTTCTAATCTCTAAACCATAACTAGTTACAAAAGTTATACATGTGTTTAAATAAACACATGAGGTTAACCCTTTTGACTTAACATTTAAGATTTTCATGAATTTTATAAATCTATCAAAATTATTTTAAGTTAGTAAGAAAATTTTAAGAATCTGAAATAAATAAAGTAAATATTGATAATTATAATTTATAAAAAATAAAAAAATTATCAACAAAACGGTTAAAAACCTAGGTACAAAATGTTAAATTCAGTGTATTATGTTATTAACTATAATTGTGGGAACAAACATTGAAAATATGTTTAGAATATTAAGAAATATAGTTCTGTAAATTTTGATGCCATTTTTATAAGTAAAATAATTTATATAAATTATCTAAGTATTTAAAAGGAAAAATCATGCTGGAAGAACCGACCCTGGCAAATGTGTGGAAAAATTATATATTGATTATTACAATTTATAGGACTTACTGAAAAAGTTTCGTGACCTAACTCAAAGATATGTTCAAGTTATGAATTTTTAAATGTTCTGCTAACTAAAAATCGGGAAAAATACTTAAGCTGTGAAATAAATTATGAGAAATTTACAAAAAATATGAAAATTAGAATAGAACAGTCTGTGTAAAAATAAGAATTTTTGGACATATTCTGATATTTTTAATAAATATTGGTAAAATGAGAAAAATTGTGAAAATTGACTCTGCTATGATTTGGGATATAAAATTTTTTTAGGAAACTGTAAAAATTATGACAAGTATTTTGACTAAGTTTGAATAATTTTAGAGGCCCGAATGTATTTCTGATAAATTATCCGAATAAAAATTATAAAAAATAAACTATCAATAATGAGAAAATGAAATTTTACTATATTATGTCTAATTTTAGAACCCACCTACTGTAAAAATTTCGTGGTGTATGCATTAGTATAATTTCTAAAATAAATTTTATAGTTTTAGGTACTAAAAATATTAAAGAAAATACATTTTTCTAAACTATAAATATTTTTGTTTATAGATTATCATTGGGAGAAAGAAGTGAGATTCATAGTCCCATTTTTTTTATTTTTATAAACTTTTGGGGGAAAAAATATACTGTTTTTATGAATTGATGTATATTTTTTTGAGATATACTGTCATTTATGTTACAACCATTAATTCAGATGTGGAACCATTAGATAATATTGGTAGCGCTACTTAGGAAGATATTTCCTGCATCAATAGGATGAGTGTTATGATGCTATATTATCTGATTATGAATTATGTTATGACAGTTATGAACGATCTGATTATTAAGTAAGGTTTGTTTGTATCTGATGCATCAATAATATTTTGTTTAAGATAAACATGTGAACTCACCAACTTTGTGTTGACTATTTTAAGTATGCTTTTTCAGAAGTTCATCATGACTAACAGCTTAATGTTCTCTTTTGATGTGTATAATGGCTGGGGAGAGATAATGGGGAAAGTTTGTGTGAATCTGACAGTTAACCTGTATGACCTCAGTGTATCGGTGGATGCTCATTTTCATCGTCTCTGAAGATGTAGCTGTTAGATCTTTATGATGTAATAGGATTATGTTATTTCAAATTTTGACTATTATGATTTAATGTAATCCTAACTTTAATATTATGCTATGAATCATGTTATGTTTATGTGCTATCTGTTTAAAATTTGTGGATCAATGAGTTCTGAACAAACAAGTCACAACTAAGCATTTCACGCTTCCGCCGGGATGTGACATTTTCGCTTGAACCTTCACGCACTAATTTCAATTTCTCGTGTCCTAGTAGTTTTCGCATGCCTTGAATTTTTTGAGTTTTTGTTTTCACTTGATGTTGTAATCCATACTGACTAGTGCCTTACATGTTACTTAACAATTTATTTACTATTTAACTAAGATGTTAAGGAAATATTTCATCAAAAATTTATTCTAGAACTTTTTCAAGTTATACGATGCACTTTCAAGTTGGTAATGGACTAACATTTTCATCAAAATAACATAGATACATTGGTCACTTATCAATATTATAATAATAAGCATACATGTCAAATTCTTTCACATTTAGCTACAAACACAAACACACACACACCTTTTACAGTATAAGCCATTTCATATTGTAACACCTTACAATGGAGCACTATGTTAAGATTGAATACCAACTAATATCAATTGATTTGATATAACACAGTACGTTTGTAGCGTAACAATCAGAACAGTGGTAAATACAATAGCTTCAACTTATGATTCATTTCAAATATTATTAATCATTAAGGATTATTTATAAACGCAAGTTCCCTTTCAGACTAAGCTCACAATTCTTTCTTATAATGACAGACAGTTTCACATACATTTAAACACAAGATCTCAAAAGTGTAAATATACAATTACAAGTTCAATACAACAAACGTGCAAACCAATTAGATTGAGTTGATATCATTAGTGATGACTTGCACTTAAGTAAAAACCAAACTGTAATTGATTTGTGCTTCAGTGAAATCTGCCTTGAGGAGCGTAAAAACATTCTTTAGTAGAAGATTTAATCAATGGAAATTGCCAAGGGGAATCTTCGCTTTTGTAGAAATGACCAGTGTTCCTCATTAATTAGGTGAATCTTCACATTAGTTTTTTAGACGAAATTAGTTGATCCAATCACCTGCTTAATGGAACTTGACTAGTCGATAGTCTTTATAGTGTTGGATTTAAAGTTCGAGTATAATTAAATGACATTGCCAAACGAGAAATGACCCGTAAGAGTTACAACTTCACCAACAAACGAAAAAGTCCACTTAGTTTCATTAATTGGTGTTTATGAACTTTTTTACGTTTTCAGTTCATTATGTAATCCTCATGAAGCATCTCATTTTATCGATTGCTAATCATCAAGTCTAGTGCAAGTGATTGTGTTATCCATTGTGTCTAATGTCAAACATTGTGTTTTTTAAAATGTTGATTTTCAAATAACACAATGTTAAAATGAATTTTTTTAAATGTTTTTTCAAGCTTATTGTGTAGTCCTGAGTAGGTCATTGTGTAACTTTTGTCAAGCAGCTCATTATGTCTATTGCTAATTATCGAGTCTAGTGTTGGTTATTGTGTTACAAATTGTGTCTAATATTAACTATTGTGTTATGCATTGTTTTTTTAAATGTCAATTTTCACATAACACAATGCTAAAAATGTATTTTTTATGTTTTCAGTTCATAATGTAATCCTGATCATATTATTGTGGAATCCTCATCAAGTAGCTCATTATGTCTATTGCTATTTATCGAGTCTAGTGCTGTTCATTATATTATCCATTGTGTCTAGTATTTACTATTGTGTTATGCATTTTGTTTTTTAAAATGATAATTTTCGAATAACACAATAATAAAAAAATATAAACTTTTTATATTTCAAGTTTATTATTTCTTATATGATAATTGTATAATACTTATTAATTCAGAAGATTACACAATGACTTGACGAAAGTACACAACGAGTTAAAAAAATTTTGTTGTTTTTATATCAACACTATACGTGTTTTAAAAATTTAAAAATGTTCGTTTTTATGGTGTAATTTAAAAAAAATAATATCGTATGTAAAGTTATTAATGCTTAAAAGAAGATAGAACTTGAGAAGGACGAACATTACCAATTTTGCCCCCAACATAATTTTGATCAAAAGATCATCTGTGAACATCTTAATAATTTTAATACTTTTAATTCTAAAAAAACTTTGTATTTGAAGCTTTTAGTGGCATTGCTATGTGAAGCAGCAGCACATAATATAATAATCTCCCGGAACATGGAGCCAACCATGGAGCCAAGCAACTTTTAGTGGACGCATTTTTAGTAAAGTAACGCGGCTTGATATATATTTTTTTCTTTTTTCTTTTTTTTTTCCGTTTTAAACCGCAATTGTACGATTCTGATTAGAAAAATAAATGTTATCTTAATTGGATATATCTATTCATTTTCTAGTCGGGACCACAACCCTTTCCTAGCCAGAACCGCACCCCAACCCTTTTAGTAGAAAACCCCCTGCTAAGCCCATAGCGATATTTCTCGAACGAGACTCGAACTCAAGACCTTTTTTTTGAAAGTCATGGGGCAACCATTAGACTAGAGGGCTTTTTAGTTAAAATTTTAGTGTCTATTAAGACATTAAGTTAAATACTTCTGCCATTTAAGTGAGCTTATGTGATTAAACCAGAATAACTTAATTAATTTATGTTTTTTTAAGACATTTTAAACCCTTTACTCTAATAAGGTTTGAGCCTGGGTGGAGTCTTTAACTTTTTAACTTTTAACATTTTTCTATCAACTTAAGTGACAATTTATTCATGTACTTGTAGATCCATATCTTTCTCAGAATGTTTTCAATATTAGTAGATAATTAATTATTCTTGAGAAACAATGTGAAATAGAAAATAGAAATAAGAACTGAATGATAACGGAAAATAGATAAAACGCAAATATAACTTTAAACTAATAAATTTGAATTGATGAATAACATTCGTATGTTTGTTTTCTTATAACAGTATCAAAAGCATTCATTTTGACAAATCTATGTGTTAGTGGTTCGACTATATATAATAAAAATATATAATAAAAAGATTGCGATATAACTAATAATATTTGGAATGAAACTATACATCTAATTCAAACAATTTTTTGAAGTTTTGTTTTGTGTATAGAATTATATATAAAAGAAAAATATTCGTTACTTTTCTCAATGAAATAAAATTTAACATTCATTTTGGAAGACAAATTTCTCTTACATAACATAAAGCATAACTTCTCCAAATCTTGCATATTAGTTTATTAAAATCCACTATAATTATTGCAAAATTATATTAAATACAATATATTTAACATCAGAAAGTAAAGTAATTAAATTAAGTTAGGTTGGAGGAAGACGCTACGTATGCATGGTTGGTGTCTCATGCATTCTTAATTCATGAAAACGGAAAAAAGAAAGAAAACTAATAAGGCGAACTACCACCAAGTGTCCGATTATACTTGTAAATAATTAATAAATTGCTTATCTATTTTTAGGGTTAATAACATGACATCTTAACACTATTCATCAACTATGCCAACGACTTTTGCTCATCGTTATAAGTTTCATCATCTAGAAACTACTTGAAAATTTCATTTCTTGTTATGGTTTGTAACATTATTATATAATACGAGATATTATACATGCATATATGAATTACAAACACGGATCTAATTTTTGATTTATGTGCAATGTCTTTGTTAAAACCATGTAATTATGTATAGAATCTGATTTCTTGGTAAGAAACGATCTCCATACGCCCTCCAAAAGCGAACAAAACTCGCGCGACTTATTATTAATAACCGGGCTCTATTTGTCCCTCCAAAGAGTATGTATCTTGAAAGTAAAAGAATATGAATTTACGGCAACAAACAACTTTTATTTCCCCATAAAAATGAAGCTTTGATAGAAGTTTAATTAAGGCTTGATGATGGTTAAAAGATAAAGCAATGTACATTGTCTAAATCCTAGATGTGTAACTTTATTACGTTTGTTTTATCTTTCCTCTCTATGTTCATTCCTCCCAACATCATGGTATGTTTTCTACTTGTACAACTTTAAAATGTTTGAACTATTTTATTCAGATATATTAAAATTCTGTTTAGTCTTAGGGGTTGTTTGATTACGCTGACTGAGTAAGATCTGACTGAGTCAGAAGCTGACACAGTAAGAAGTTCTGACTGAGTCTGCTCTGACTGAAACTTGGCTGTTTGATTTAGTATCTGATTGACTCTGCTAAATGATAAAAATAACCTTATTGCCCCTTTGTTCTAACGAGTTTGAATTTAACTAGTGTTGTGTAATCAATAAAAATAGCCAAATTTAGAATAATTCAAAATGTCATACAAAATAGAAGTTAACATAGATGGGGGGTGGGTTTGTGTTTTGGAGATGAGGGCTGTTGTTGAAGAAGTGGGTCAGCAGTAGTTTTTTTTAGGTTTGGGTCAGATGGAATGACCTGGTCAGCCCATACAACTTGCGTGTCAAACGGGCTGACCCGCTGACCGAGTCAGCCGGGTCATCCCGGTCTAAACAAACAGCCCCTTAGTTCGAAAAAATTGATCAAAGGAGAATTCTAAAGAGAGTGTGCTGGATATGGATCTATAACAACTGATAATTTTCAAACTCTAAGTTGATTGCTACTGATCTTAGTGTTGTTGCTAAGGAAAATAACAATGAGTAGTTACTACCTAAGGAATTTGATGGTTTGTTACAATTGATTTCACGTATGGTTAATACTGATGGTGCAAAATGTTGATATAACAAGTTGCTAGTGATGATTGAAGTAAATTTACAACCGAGGGGGATTTTATGTCGAGTCAGTTTGCTAGTGATGAGTTAATACTGAGGTCAATTACTACACAGGAGTTATAACTTATCAAAATTGCTATAGTGATCATATTGATATTGAGGTTATAACTTAATTAGCATTAGCACTGACTTCTAAGTTACCACTAACGATAATTAACCTGCTACTGATCATAGATTAGTGGTCGCTTTCATGAAATATTTTTTCACGACTTGTATATAAAGAAATGCCTTCAACGTAGATTATAGACACACAAGAGAGATGAAGAAGTGTGTGCGAGCTTTGTCAAAGATCGATGATTGCATAATCAATGTGAGAGTGATTAGAAAGAGCATCACTTCTTTTATGTTTGCATCATCTTGTAAATGATTTCAAAAACATAACTTTTGTTGTAGTTTTTATAAAAATAAATTAGTTTGTAACATTCGACAAATGAGAAATTGAAGAATAATTTACAAAGAAATTCTTTGTTTTCTTGTGTCTTTTTAATTGATTTGCAATTAGAGCTAGGTAAGTATGTGTTTGGTTAAGGAATGCTAACACAAAAAAGTCGAAGATCTTGTGATATCTCTTGAAGAGATGAGGCATGAGAAATCTTACATGAAGATAATACAACATTGCTTAACATATGAAAGGATACTTTCAAGATATCATAACGTCGATATATCTGACAAAAGTTTTTCCTGTCTCATGATCAACAAAGGGTTCTATGATAGACATTTATCATACTAGATCAAATGATAATTCAACATGTCTATTAATATTAATAAATTTGTCCTACAATTTGAGCAATTTTCAGAGTGGTCGTAACGAGTTATAGTATAGCAATAAAAATCGATGGGATGTTAAGCCTTATTGTCTTTTTTGTTTGGTTTTGATACATGTATAGACTTGGGCTATACTTGTAGTTATATACATTGGGCCATGTTGGGCTGAACTACTTTAGCTAGAGAGTGATCGGTGATGTGTGCTACATTGGGTTAAAAGGTTTTGGACCAAATGGAACACCTATCTAGTTTATATCTTCTGTTAGGGATTAATAGAAGTTTAGAAAAAACTAGAATTATGCTCCGCGTTGCAGCAGGGACATAAATCCACGATAAATAGCACAAATATCACATCACCATTAACGGCCACCAACATCGGAAACACTCGTATTAAAAAAGAAACAAAAACGAAAAAAAATAAAATTGAACGTAAAGTAGAGGTAAAAAATTGAATCACACACATGAAAAGTAACATTAAAAACAATAACTAAGTCGATCTAGGACCCGTGTGTTAAACGAAAAAAATAGACGTAAAAAAGTTGAACAACACACGCAGGTAACGGTGTATTAATTCGTAAAATTTAGACCGAAACGTAAAACGAAAAATTTGTAAAAGATTAAAAGTATAAGGGACTAAAGTTGAAAGTGAAAACATGTAAGGGTTAAATTGTAAAAGATATAAAGTGTTGGGCTTAAAAGAAAAAAATAATATAAAAATACCTAAAAGTGTGTACAACCCAAAAAACTAAAAGTACAACTCATGATGCATTAAAAGTTAGTAATTAATAATATATAATATATAATGTCTTGCCTTTATTTGTAAAGTTAATTTACATTTACAAAATTTTACAAGGAACCGTCATCTTTTTTAAAAAAAGGGCTCAAGAATACAAAGTAAACATATATATTTCGTGTAAGCAATATTAGTTAAATAAATATGTTACTTCATCGCTTTGTAAAAATGTATGACTGTCTGGTCACTAGATAAAATATACATATAATTTTTAAATGATAAATGTTTTAGTAAATCGAAACCTTGATTAGCAAGAAACTAGACAAAAAACACCAAAGGATACCACTGAAACCCAAAACAAATGAGGCGACCCCAATTCAGAAACCTAATAGAATCCCTAAAAATATATAATTTTTGAAGTGTAATTGTTACATTATATAATAAGTAAATATTAAATTAACCCATATAATATATACGCCTTTTAGAATAAATATAATTAATAAAATACCGATTAGAATATGTATACAACTAATAGAGTTTAATGATTAAATCTATAATTGGAAATCTGATACATTATGGTGGAAATAGGCATGCATTTGTTAATCAAACTAACACTCATTCAACGAAAATAATTAATATATTAAAAAGAAAATTAAGTTCATCTAATCCTCATGCATCAGCAGGAACAATTACTTCTCTCTTGCTGATCATATTCTGAAATTGTTGTTGGAATTCTCTCAAAACACCTACAAAATGGAAATTAAACTCAAGATCATATTATAACTTTGAAACAAATAAATCATACACTTCAAATTGAAACAAAAATGATGTAGAATATCATGTATTAAGTTACTAACATGTCGTTAACATCTTGAGGTTGGTGTTCACTAGCAAGCGCGGTTTTTGCAACACAAAGGAATGCTTCTTCGACGTTGTAGTTCTCTTTTGCCGATGTCTCAAAGTAAGGTATGTTTCCCTTTGAAGCACACCACTCTCGTGCCGTCTTCTCAGAAACCTACATTTAACACGATCAATAGTTGTTAAAGGTACTTAACGCTTGAATGTAAGTATGTTCGTAGAGACTTACCGCTCTACTAGTTCCACCATTTATGTCGACCTTGTTTCCGAGTAACACAAAAGGAAATCTATCAGGTTCACTTGGATCAGCCTGTAGTTAAATAAAGTGGACATATAGTCGTCATGTATATAGTGGGTGATTAAAGATATAAAATGGTTTTCTCGTAAAAGGGGTATGAAACAAGTTGAATCTCTAATGGGACTATTCACGAGCCGAGCCGAACTGAGTGGACTTTAGCTCGTGTTTGGCTCGTTTCCAAACCGAACCGAGCCGAGCGGCTCATTTACAACTGAGCGGAAAATTGAACGACCATTTATCGAGCGTTATTTTTTTGAGTGAGCGCCCAGGGAGCGCAAACGAGCGGCGAACAATTTGTACAATCCAACTATCTAGTGTGTCATCCAATTTATATTGCAATAAGAGATGGTTATAATGTTAGGTCCTAAGTTTTAATAACTTAAAAAACAACCACATTTCATAACATAACATTTTCATATATGACAATTCGTTACGGGTAACAAAAAGGTTAAGGCTGTAACCAATGAGGTGGGAGCATATTGCAGAGAATGATATTGTGAGAGCGGGAGATGATAGACTAAGAGTAAGAGCGGGGTCAAAAATTGTCTCTTAGCAGTTTGGATTTTACTTTTATGCTTATTGTAAATTTTTTTTAGGTTGATTGATCTAGTATGTATAAATATAGTTGTTATGTATATTGTGGACAAATCTACTAAAATGTTGTGTATTAAAAATATATGTACACACACATATATATATAGTAAAAAATAGTTCGAGCCGAACCGAGCCGAGCGAACGTTTGCTCGTGCTTGGCTCGTTTAAAACCAAACAAAAGTTCGAACGAGCATTTTCGAGCAAATTACGAACGAACGTCGAACGCTTTAAACAACCTAATGTTTAATCATTAAAGTAGCTTTAATGGTTAAAATTAACTTGGTGACAATCTCATAATTATTTGAAGTTAGTGTAGGCTGTAAGGGGTAAAAGAGAATACACAACATCTGTGTTGATTTTACTTCATTCTTTTTAAACATAAGCTTTTATCATTTATTGAAGAATTAAGAAATTATAACATAACATCGAGATTTCTTTTATATACGAATAAAGTATTGTTATATATATATATAAAAAATAATATTTTTGAAAGACGTGAGGCACTATGCCATATAATTGTATGGTTATAGCATTTATACACTACGATAATGTCATTTCACTTTGTGTGGATATGTGTTTAACGAATTTATATGGTGAGGATGTGTCTTCAGTTTGGAGAGGAGTTTCAACTACGTATTAACAAGCTGTGTTGTTTTGTGATAAACCCTCATACATAAATTGACATAGTCACATAGATGTATTGGTGTCATCTCCTCGTATATGTGTGTATAGTATGTAAAGAAATAAGAAGCATGGTGTTGTAACCTGGTTTAAAAACTCTTCATGCCAAGTTTGCAGGGTTTCAAAGGTTTTCTGAATGTTGACGTCATACACAAGAACACAACAATCAGCCCCTCTATAAAATGCAACTCCAAGACTATGAAACCTCTCTTGCCCAGCTGTGTCCCAAATCTGCTCATACAACCATATATACATTATTGATCTATACATACATGCATGTGTATATAACAACTAGGATTACACCGCGCTACGCGACCGGGGCAAACCAATTTTAACAACAGTTAAATGGAATCGTAAACGCAATAGCTAAAATAATAATATGAATAACAAAAGAAACTCGAGGGGCGTCAAAAAAAGCAACAAAAAGAAATTAGGGGAAAAAAATGGGTCAACAAAAAATTAAAACGTAACAGAAAAAAAAAAAAAAGCTCAAGATGTTCATTCCATTTCCATTTCGTCCCTCATTCCTGCGTATGAGGTGCGACTGAACCACACAATGATTATTCTATAGACGCCACTATACATTAATATGACTTGCAATGGCTGAATAGTACTTACTTGCAAGGTGACAACCTTGTCGTCTATATGCAACTCTTTTGTCATAAAATCCGCACCAATTGTTGCCTTGTATTGTTTGTTGAATTTGTTATAAACATATCTACAATTGCAGTTAATTTCAACTGGAAAGTCTTAAAACTCATCACAACTACCTCTGCCATTTTGTTATTACGATATTCACTTCAAAGTCACGCTATCGCGATCAACATGATAGGAGTTCTATTAGTTCACTATATAACATTAAGATGTTAGCATGATAAAACTGTTATACTCATCATGTAGGTGGATACTGATTCATCAAAGATGTCTTCCCAACCCTACAGAAACAGAAAACATGAAAGTCTTGGTGAGTCTCATGGTTTCTTGAACCAAATCAATCATAGGTATATTTCATGAGCAATTCGATCGCTACTAGAAAACTGTTAGTTATCCGACAAAATCATTTTTGTTGGAAATTCAGATAAGTTTGCCTCAAAACCAAACACTTGAAGATACTACACACACTTTTGATCCAAGAAGAATTCAAGAAACATGTTTAAAATTAAAAAAAAATCAACACGTACCCGCTATCGCCTAGAACGATGACCTTGAGCAACATACGATCGGATATCAGCATCTCCACAAGAAGTAATTATTGAGTTGCCTGATCAGTTTGTGTATGTTATGTAAACCCAAGGAAAGAGGAACAAAAAGGGAAAAAGTGACAACCTTTCACGTTGTATGCTTGTGTTCTCAATCAATTGTTTCCGGTTGATATAAGCTCCTTTTGACTTTTGACTTTCCAAAGTCAACAAAGTTGTTTTATATTTTTCTCTATGATTATTGATGCCTATATTTGATTTTACACTTTTTTTTTGTCTAAATAAGATGTTTAAATTTTAAACTGACAAAAGTATTTGATTATTTATGTTTCGGAAATAGTTTTTAATATTAAGAGAATAAAATAAAAATAAATGATGTAAACCATTATACTATATATATAAAAATAAAACTTTACTGAAAACTTTAACCCTTTTCGTTTTGACCAAAATATTTAGCTTTTTTAACATATTTATTACCACTATTCCTATTAAATTAATTAAATACATAATATTTTTAATTAAAGATTTAAAATGAATTAGTTACAATTAAATATATTCAATTCCCATATTTAACATATTTTTAATTAAAATATTTTTTAATGTTATATAATAAAATGTATTATTACGAGACGCTTAATTTTAACTACTTTTCAATATAATGTAAAAAATAATTTATTTATTACTCCAGCTATTTATTCTACTTTTAAGTCAGTTTTTTTTTGTTAATAGCTATTAATTATTTATAATTTTCTCGAATGCCAATCATGAAGTCATGTTTTTAAATTATTTTTGCCCCACCGCGGAACACAATGGTAAACAACCCTAGTTGTATTTATAGTAGTCCCTTTGATAAACAATTGTAATAACAAGTATGATGGTTTTTAAGATAATTTTATTAAATAGGAAATTTTGTAATAACATTTAAAACGATAACACTTCATGAAGTTCTCGCTTTGCATTATGTCACTAATGTAATCTTACACGGTCACACTACAATCTATATTTACTTCACACCGTAAGTGATGATTAAACAAGTGATGATTAAACGCACAACAATTTAGATGCGAGACATACTTCGTTACCATTAAACTAGTAAATTACTTTAAGATTTAAAATGTATATCCACTTGTTTTTAATATTGTATTTTTAAAAGGTAAAAGGTTAAATTAAATGGTCGATCGTGCAGGGATTGAACTTGTATATATTGCCATGTGATCCTAATCAATACAGGTAGATGACAGTTTACAATTTTCTAAATTAATTAGGTAGGTACATATACGACTCAATCATTTATGTCTCAAATACAAAAAGGAATATCATAAACTATTTGTAAATATTAGCAAAACATTAGTAGTTGTGTAAACTCCTCACATCTATGATATTTGGTTAAAGGCTTACTTGGATTACATTTTGTGATGATCGGGGAAGTTAAAAAAAAAAATTCTTCGAGGTATTATAATGGTTGCGTGTAGGTGTATTTGGAAGTCAAGAAACAATGTATAGTTCATAAACAAAATATTCAAAGTGGAAAAGATTATAGATGATATTTGAACTCTTAATTTTTTTGGATGAAAAATAGAGCAAATCTCAAGACACGCCAATGAAAGTATTGGATTGATTTTTTTCTTGATTTGTTGGTTCTTTCCTCCATTCTTTGGCTTTGGGTTTGTGTTAATAAAATTTGTCTTTCGAAAATAAACTATTTGTAAATGGCAATGTCGTTGTTGATTTCCTAGCTATCGTGAAGCCGTGTATGTGTTAAGGTTTGTTACGAGATCCATACGGAACTAGTCATGTAGTGTAACGAGATTTGAATTTAGAATAAAAAGTATAAGGAATATAAAATTGAATTTTAAAAGTTATGATGTACTTATCGAGACAAACACCCTTCAATACAAATCAAATTAGTTTTAATTTAACAAAGACGACATTAACACCACTTCAAGTTTGATCAAAAGATCTGGAGAGTTAAAGTCAGATTTGGAATCGAAAGTCAACCAAAGAAAGAGAAGATGGATTACAGAAATGGATGAACAACATGGTTTAAGGATTATCATGATTAGGGAGTGAACGTTAGAAGATCATGCAGAACCGATGAAGGGAGGAGAGTTCCTTAGAACACTTAACAGATCAAATAGGAAACTGGTAACTTAAGTGAAAGATGCTAAGAACACAAGTAAAATGAGAGACAGAACAAGATAGCTAACAACACAAGTATTTGGTTATCAAGAATATTGTATATTGCTTCTCAAGTTCTTTTACAAATGTTACAAAGCATAGATAGAAAGTTACAAGTACTTGAGATACTTTATACTACATCCTACAGCCAGCCATACTTTGAAGGCCAGCTGGATACATAAGACTAGACAACAACAAAATCAAATGTAGAGTCAAAAGGCAGATTGTCTTTTGACTAGTGACTATGACATGCCATAGCTCACATCCTAATATATTACAAAAAGGATAAAAGTACATAAAGTAGAAAGCTCAGACTCAAGACCTCAATGTACAGTTACCAAAAGCATGGACCTTTTCACCAACTCATGTAAGTTGGTGACTAAACAGAGTTGCAGTGGAAAGGTGGTCCAGCTTTATGGTAAATTACATCTGATAAAAGCATGTATCTAAAAGTCTTCGGAAGAAATCTGTCTTCACTCTTTGGCTTCGGAAGACTTTGTCTTTGAAGCTTTGGAAGACTTCACTTTTGGCTTCGGAAGATGTTGGTCTTGGCTTCGGAAGATTTTACACTTAGAATATTTCTAGTGCAAGGTGTAAAACTTCCGAAGCATTTCTACTTCTGTTCTTCAGTGCATGCATGCAGAGAGACTTTGGATGTTTTGGCTGCATCAGACTTATAGGAATCCTTAAAGATCATAATCAAGAAAATCCTTTATCAAATTGGAGTAATGTTAATTAGTTGTAATAATATAAAAGTTATACTAATGTTTATAGAAAAGTCAAAATCAGAAAAGTCAAATCTTGTAATTAGCAGAATTTAAAGGGTTGCCTGTGTTAGTTTTATTAGTTTGTAACCACTAATGTAAGGGTATAATACCACATATGCATGTCGTCTTAAGTTGTGGAATTGTAGTGTTTCATTTGTGAATTTGTTCTTGTGTTTGACCCTATGATCCACTGAGTCACTACATAATGTGTACATGCTCCCATAGGTTATTCATCCAACATAATTGATATTGTTCATCCTACATAATTGATCCTATTCTAACTCGATCAAGGGCCTCAACATGATACACCTATGATATTACATGAAGTAATCTTAAAACGAAGGTCATGTAAATTATTTGTTCTTCAATAAGATATGTTTAAGGTCCAATATATATGATCGGCCTCACCCCTAGATCAATGGAACTTTACACCTAAGCAACTTTCTATAACGTATTTTAAACACTAAAATGCTTTCAGCCAAGGTATAGTGAATTGTGCCCAATTGTATCTCAATAATGTATCATCTTGATCAGTTTGAATGCTACGATCATTGTGGCACTTCAAGTAAGGACCGGGATGGAGTCAAAGAACTAGTGATGTAAGCGGAAGCAAAAGATAAACAACTGAACCTGTTGATTCAATGATAATACTAGGAACAACTCTTCAACACATCGTTGATTCATATATAATACTGATAATTAAGATTTCATACTAACACATACTATGATAGAGAGGAAAAAAAGTACTTTTATAAACTTCAAAGACTAATTCCTCCCATTGCTTACATGCATATAAACAGAAAATCAAAAGTCGAATGGACCACAAAATATAGACGGGCCAAAATCTGGGCCAAAAATAAAGTCCAACAAAATCTAAAAATAAGATAAAAAGTAACATAACTCATAAAGCAACCCATTTTTTTTGCCAAAACGATGACCCAAACTACCTACGGTCGTTTGTGAAAACGTGCCTCTCGGTCCAATGGTTGTTTCTACTGGTCGCAAGCCCAAAACATAGACTTGTAACCCAAGTTATAACCATTTCAATGAAGCCCCTATTGACAAACGATCTTTGGCCTACAAAAAAAATAACTTGCTACTTCTAGCCTAATTATGACCATTTCAGTGAAGTCTTATTTGATAAGCGATCTTAGGCCTCCAAAAAAACAATATATTGCTCTCCATACTTGGGCTCACACCAACTAGCAAACCGAAAGAAATTGAAGATGAGCTAGTTGGTTAACAAAATGAAGTTTGATAGCATGATGTTAGCAAGTGATCCGCTACAGTGAATGCATGGAATGATAAATCATAAAATTAATAAGAAAGAAGATGGAAGTAACTTTAAACAATTTGATAAATTCAGTCCATTAGAAGGAAGTCGAAGAATACAAACTTGATTAGCTAAATCAGTTGTGTTTTTGGGTTGAATATCTAGATATGAAATTAAATTATGAATTATTCCAGAAGACCAGCTTTGAATATGTCTTAGGATATTTTTTTAACTTCCAACAGAAACCTGTTTAATTCTTCTCTAAATCTATAGCAATGTTAACCAACTGACTCGAACCCTCAACCTCTTACACGTACATACCATTGGGCAACAAGCTAGCCCTTTGGTAAATATCTTATAATAACAAGAATTCTTATCTTATTAAAGAAATATGCCTTTATTTTTTGAACTAAATGTTTTGTAGTTACTAGAGTATAAACTACTCATCTAAATAAATCTTGTTACTTGCATAGTAGTGCCATCACTGTGAAATTAATATATATTTGAGGTTTTTCCTTTCTAGTTCTCCTTAATAGAACTAATCTGGGTATTATAATTGTTTGCAATTATCTCTACATACAATCTAGAAGGAGATATAACCTTCTAGTTAATACCATATAATATTTAAAGCTGATCATCCTTCTTTTCCGTGGGTAGCATTCACTGCTGTTTTCAGAGGGAACCACCAATGTTTGCCATAAACATCTACTTGGGCCTAGCTTATCAACTATCTCAACTTCTCAACATAATATATATTTCTTTATCTAGTGTCTTATGGAGCCCACACTTCAATGTCAATTGCCACTATGCGCTACTCAATTCTAGATCAAGTATAGTTTATTAGTTGCACAACATGGTTTATGTGGAAAACATATTAACATGAGATTAGCTTGTTACTATATGATTCTTCTCTTTTACCGGTGGTAGATTCATGATTTTTTCCCCCGTGATGTTAGTGTTTTCCTCCGATTTCGATTTCCAACCATCCGACATCATACTTTTCGGATTGATTTGGATCACATAATAAAAGTTAGTTATTATTGGAAATTGGGGCGTACCGGTGCTAGGTTTAGCTCCTGCTTTGCCAAGGTTTAAGGAGGGTTCGGATCACTTCTCGATCTAAAATTTATAGTCTTACCTTACACTTTATACAATTATCTATTTCCTATTGTTTGAACTCGTGAACTTAATTTCACAAGGGAGCAACTTTATCTGTTGCTTAAAGGTTCTCCCTCTTAGTTGTCATGAAAAAAATTACAATAAATATACAAATATATTTAAATATAAAACGATACATATTATAGTTATTCTCTGTGAGGTTTTTTGGGTTTAGTCGATCAAAATCACGATTTATGACCGGAAGGCACAAGCCTTTTTTTAGTTTAACAAACAAGTAAACAACAAAGGTATTTAGGAAAGAATGAAATGGGCTTTCCTAGTTGGTAATAATTTTGGGTTTGTTTTAGTGGGCATTGAGCTTCGTTTACTTAATTGATAAAAGGTTTGGGTTTATGTTAGTTGGGCGATGAGGCTTATATACTAAATAAATATTATTTTGTTAACTAAAATATTTCAGAAATTATTAAGTTAAATTTTAATATTTTAAAACTTATAACTCTTAACTTTAATTACTTGTTAAACAGTAAAAAGATTATAAAAATATTACTCAGTCATTTATATGATATAAATATATTATAGTCCAAACTTGAATTATTCCAAAACACTTCAAAACTACATATTTCAAATACTTTAAATGTTTAATTATAAAAATAGTTATTTAAATAAATATTTAATTATTCATCTAATCATTTAAACATGTTATATCATAACTAGTTAATAAATTTATTCGTTAACTTTTATTTAAATTCTTGAAATTTATAAAACAATATAATATGCTTTATTCTTATTTTTAAGGTTTTGTATTATAAAACCTTTATGATAAATATTTTAAAAGCTCAAAACTTTATAAAATAATTTTAAATCATTTTAACGTCATTTAAATAAGTATTTAATTAATTCTTTTTATCAAGTTTTTAAATAATTAATTATTAAATTAATTATTTCTTTTCACATATTATACTTAATTTCTATAACCTAAATTTTTAAATCATTCTTAATTATATTTGGTCTTAATTGATTTATATCATCTTTATTAAACCAAAACATAAACGATTCATTATTTACTTAATTAATTAAACCTCCAAATTCCAATTGAAACCCTAGTTCATGTCCAATTGATAATCTTATTGTCGAACTTAATCTTGGAATTAATACGTTTAGGTAACTTCTAAAAGAAATCATTGGAGCCTCGTTCAATTTCTTATCATCACCTTATAAATATCATGTGAGTATTTCTATTTTTTATATTTTCACACTTTGGGGTGAAACATGTTACCTTATAATCGTTGCACTTGTAAAACGTTTGATTCTTGTAAACTTATGGTAATTCACTTGTATGTTGTGGTTAGTTGATCTTTGTAGCTACCATGTAATGTCGATTATATGTACAATCATTAACTATTGCTAGCCTAGCGACGTCATAGATCTATGGGCCTGACAAGCCTGCTTGGTTAATCCAAGTATACTTAGCTAATCGTATATACTTGTAAACGTGTGATACTTGTAAAAATTTATCAAGGTTTGATTGTGCATTCTGTCTTACATCCCTAGTTACTTGGTTCTCTAACTTACAACATGAATTACCATCTTTTATATACTTATGTATTGAAAACTATGGAAATCTCACCAACTTTCAAAGTTGACCCTTTATTTTTAACATGTTTCAGGTTTACTACTTGAAGATCTTCTTATGCTCATATAGGACTTGGACCTAGATTAATTAAAAGTCTTATGTTGTTATGTATACCTTGTTTGTGATATATTCATTTAATTGTCTTGTAATGTTCAATAAAAATGATATTTAATATTATTATGACTTATTAGTTCCATGTGCTATGAACAATCATCTCCCATTCGTCTGCCCCGATGATTCCGCCATCGATCGGGGTGTGACACCAGCAAACCTTTATTCTCCAATATGAGATCATGCTGATAAAGAAGGGTAGGACCTTTTCACCAACTTTTCTAAGTTGGTAAGTCTTCAGAGTGACAGCAAAAAGTTGTTCAACTTTTTGTCAAACGGTGATCAGAGAAAGCATGTTTTCTTTGTCTTCGGAAGAAATCAGTCTTTGGCTTCGGAAGACTTTGTCTCTGAAGCTTTGAAAGACTTCATATTTGGCTGGAAGATTTGGTCTTTGGCTTCGGAAGATTTTACACTTGGTATATTTTCTCTGAGTTGTGTAAAACTTCCGAAGTAACTTTACTCTACACTTCATGCATGCATGCTGAGAGCTCTTTGGTTGCTTTGGTTATATTAGCCTTTAAGTGTAAACCTTACAAACTCCCCCTAGGCTGATGCTACCAAAATAGAGAAGATTACTCAAATATTGACAGTCTTCATCAGGATCAAGACCATTTCTTTCTTCATCATTTGGTTAGGATCCTTCAAACTCTCATAGTATCTCCTCATGTCATAGAGATCATGCAGAGGAAGATCAAGCATATCTTGCCAGAAATAGACATCTTGACCTCCTTGGTCTCTAATGACATACCATTTTCTTCATCAAGCATATCTTGTCTTCTTCGATGGGCTAGAAGTAGCAACATACACTTGATGAATTTGGGGATAAGTTTGTATTGATGAATACTTGTATGATTGAGGGTACGAGAAGTATACTGAGAAGGCAATAAAGAATACTGATTGACAATTAGAGCTTGGAATTGGGTTGCTTGTGCTTCTTGAACTGATGGAACAAACGAACATCCAGATTGTTGTTGCTGACACATCTCTGAATACTTCATATAGTAATTAAGATTACTTGCCAATTCTTGAATACATAGTAGTAGCTTCAACACCCATGGAATTAAGATGATTTATAGCTCTTTGTTTATCATCCATTTCATATGACTTGATGGTAAATACCAAGTCACTGAGTGGAAGAGTAAACAAATCCTTTGTCCTTTTAATAGTTATGCAGTTGTTATTCCAGCTATAAGGTAAGGAGTTCAAAAGCTTTTTGTTTACTGTAATATTTTTCAAAGGAATGCCAACACTCTTCATCTTTGTTACAAGTTTAACAAAACTTTAAATTTGGGTTTCCAGACTTTCGCCTAGAATATGATTGAATATGTTAAACTCTTGATTAAGCATGTCTTTCTTGTTTTCTCTCATGTTTGTTTTCCATGATTTGGGTTTCCATTGCATCCCTTAAGAACTTTGGCTCCTCTGAATATTTTTGAAATTCTATGCAATTTCAGTTGTCAAATCCATGATTATAGCGACATAGGCTTTATCATCAAGTTCTAGTTTCTTCACGTCTTCTTCATCCCGATGTAGGGTCCATATTTTATTGACCTTAGTGTAACACCCGAAAATTTATTATTTTGAAGCCGACGAAGAAAGAAAAGAAATAAAGTCCAAAGTCGAGGGACCAAACTCGCCAACGAAGAAAAGTTGAGTAATGTGGTGATATGTGTAGGGAGAGGGCAGCCCACTCTCCCCACACTTCACATATTTTCAGATTTGAAAGGGGGAGAAAAGAGAAAGAGGAGAAAAAGGAGAAAAGTGGTGTTTCGAGTGATTCGGGTGTCCAAATTCGTCGAGTAGCAAGCCAAATCGAAGCTCTTGTCTTTGTGCTCGATTGTGTGAGTTCTAGGACCCCACTTTTACTTGTTTTCAACCGATTTTGGGGCTGGAAAATGTGCAAAACCCGTTTTTGTGTATGTAGGTGTTTGACCCATTTGGGTGTGATGTGTATGATGCGTTTTGTGTATGTTTCCGGGCTTGTGTATGCTTGTATGGTGATAAGGTATGCATTCCTAAGGTCCAGGAGGGTTAATTTAGGCTTAGAATGGGTTTGGATGAGCTTGGAGGCCGAAAATGGCAGATTGGGTTCGGGATGAACTCCATTCTGCATCAGCTAGGGCTAGGCGACCGAATGAAGGCCATACGGTCGAATGAGGGCGATTGAAAGTCATTCGCACGATTGGATGTTCATTCGCATAGGTGTTCATCCGCATGAGTTCAGTCGCGTGATGTTCAGTCGCATGGAGGCCATGCAACTGAAGGGTGTCCATACGCCCGAATAGGGCTGTTGCACTCGAAGGAATGTGTAGTTTGACTTCTGGCCTTCGGGGAAAGGTGCAGATGTAAGTTTTGACGTAAAGTAACTCGTAAAAGCATGTAAGAGGATGGTTATGTACTTAGAGAGCATATAGGGCATGATGATGATGAGGTTGCATGTTTATGCATATTATGAATGTATGATGTTGCCTTATATGATGATGATGAATGTGTATGATATGTTCCTTATTATGATGCATGCTTATCTTTCTTGTGGCTTTACATGTCATGTTAATGAATGAATGAAGTATTATGTAATGTAAAGCGAAAGATAATGAAAGAGGAACATGAAGTAAGAATGCATGCATTAATGAATGATGAACGAACGAAAGAAAGGCTTGCAAGCATATTTATTGGGGTGAGCGACTTTGTGTTGCAAAAGACTCGGATGAAGCGCAATCATTTAGATTGCCTATGAGGTGAGCAACCTTGTCGTTGCAAAAGACTCGAGTAAGTGCTATCGTGATGTTGCCTTGGGGTGAGCAACCTTATTGTTGCAAAAGACTCGGATAGCTTGCTATCGTGATGGGCAATTGGGGTGAGCAACCTTAGGGGTGCAAAAGACTCGGATAGTGTGCAATCATGGAGATTGCTATTGAGGTGAGCGACCATGTTGTCGCAAAAGACTCGGAAGAAAGAATGAACGAAAGAACGGAAGATAATGAATGATATGAAAGATAATAATGAAATTATCTGTGTATACGTATGTTGAATGATCGCATGGTAAAAAGAATAGTTTTAATGAAAGTAAAGTATGTTTTATTATTAAAACTAGAACTCACTCAGCAACGCTGACTTTTATTACATTTTCCAGTTGGCAGGTAAATGATTGCTGAGGATGGCACGACAAGGCTACTCGGCTCTTTTGGGATGGCATCCATTTATAAAGCTTTTGTGTTATAATGCAAACATGTATTTTGTAATCAGATAATGATGTATTATTTTGGCAAAAGTATTTATAATGAAATGTGTGTCATTTTTTAATGTTTTCGCTGCAATGTTTTCTTAATGCAAATGTAATTTTATGTTTTATGTGCGATGAATGACCAACTGTAAGCGTCCCGGGAACGGGGCCTTACAAGTTGGTATCAGAGCCAAAGTTTAAGTGAAATGGGTAAATTTTCAAAATAAACCTTAACTTAAACTGAGAATGGGACGAATGGGGAATGGGATGCCAAACTGAGTAGCTGCGTGCCATCAGGTATTTTCTTAAAGTTAACCGGTTTTATGTGCGCATGGTATATGCTATGTGTTGTATGTAGATTTGAATACTGATGTAGTCAGGACAGGTAATACTTGGGGTATGAAGAGTACAGTAAGTGGCTAATCACAACTGGCCACTGTAATTAGGGACTTACTATACTTGACATAAACTGAGTTGTTCCTTGAATGACCGTGTTGGTGTTTGAATCTTTCAGTGTGATAGAGAATGGCTGGTGGTAGATCTTCTAGAGCTTCTAGGGGTGGAGGCCGTGATGGCCCTGTTGCTGAACCACGCCCTAAGAGTGGAAGGCCTAGAGCTGAGAAAGAGGTTCCTGCAGAACCTGAGACTCCTCATCCAAAAGCTGGGGATGAGAGTGCGAACTTAAGGGCCTCGGTAAAGGAGGCTGTTGTGGAGGAAGTACATCAGGTCATGTAGACAATCTTACCGTCTGTGGTGACCGAAGTCATCAAAGCTGTGAAGGAGGGGGAACGAAAGGAGAGAAACCGGGCCTCGGGGGAGCAACCGGAGCCTGAAACGATTTTCTCCGATAATGAGGAGGAAGAGGAAGAGGAGCCTGTGCGGGAGGTGGCACGAGGCTGTAACTACGGGGTGTTTATGAGATGCAAGCCCCCTACTTTTGACGGTAATGGCAATGCTGTCGCTGCTCACCGATGGGTGAGAGAAATGGAGGCTGTTCTCAACATCAGCTAGTGCCGAGAAGATCAGAAAGTCAAGTTTGCCACCCACTCCTTCGTGGACTCGGCACTATGCTGGTGGGACAACATTGTCCAAGCAGAGGGTAATCGGGCGATCGGGAGAATGAGGTGGCCCGAACTGAAGAAGATGGTGATCGAGGAGTTTTGTCCTCATCGGGAAATGGATAAGGTTGAAAGGGAGTTTCTGCAACTGGAGGCGGGAACCATGACACACCAACAGTACACCACGAAGTTCAACGAGATGGCACGTCTGGTGCCGGATCAAGTGACGCCTCTGTCCCGAAAGATCAAGAGGTATATACAGGGTTTGCCGGCGGATATTCGCAGGCACATGATCGCCGCCCGGCCGAGCACGTTTAGGTCGGCGGTGGATTTGGCGAGAAGATTGTATGATGAGAGGACGGTGGTGGTGACTGATGGTGGCAGGAAGAGCGGTGGTGACCGGAACTGGCAGGGGAAGAGGTTTGGTCGGGGTAATGCCTCGACGGGTAATAAGAAGGCACGGGTGGATGATCGCCGTGTGGGTATGTCAAGTGCGGGATCGAGAAGGTGTGGTAAATGTGGACGGGAGCATAGCGGGGAGTGCAGGTTCGGGTCGAACTTGTGCTTCAGGTGTGGAAAGGCGGGGCACATGGCAAAGGACTGTCGTGCGGTCCGATGCTTTAACTGTGGTGAAGAGGGTCACATGCTCAAAGATTGTAAGAAGCCGAGGGCTGAGAGTTCAGGGGCAAAGAGGACGGGAGGTGATGGACCGAGGGCGAGCGTCAGGGCATTTACCATGACACAGGAGGAAGCTAGAACGGACCCTGATGTCGTGTCCGGTACGTTTCTGATGAACCAAACTTTAGCTTCTTTGTTATTTGATTCTGGTGCAAGTAAAAGTTTTATTTCTGCTGCTTTCTGTGCTAAGCTGCCTGTTAGTAGTAGATGTGTTGATGCGCCCTTCGATGTAGAAACTGCCATAGGTGAGTCTACCAGGATTTCTGAGATGATAGAGAATTGTGATGTGGAGCTCGAGGGTCATAAGTTTCCTGTTAGACCGTTTGTGATGACCTTAGATGGTTTTGATTTGGTTCTCGGGATGGATTGGTTAGCGGACTTCGAGGCGAACATTATGTGTCGCAAGAAGATGATTCGGTTATCGGCGCCCGACGGCAGTTCAGTGACGGTGTATGGTGATCGGGTTACTACGATTCCAAAAGTGATCTCGATGGCGGTGGCGGGAAAGTGTATGAGGCGTGGGTGTAGTGCCTACTTGGCCTATGTAAAGGATGTGGATACGCCATCACCACAACTAGCCGGTGTTCCGGTTGTGTGTGACTTTCCAGATGTATTCCCAGAAGACTTATCAGGAGTGCCACCTGACAGAGAGATTGAGTTTCAGATTGATCTGATACCGGGTGCCCAACCTGTCGCCAAAGCACCGTATCGGTTGGCTCCGACCGAGATGAAAGAGTTGATGGAGCAGTTGCAAGAGTTGCTTGATAAGGGGTTCATTAGACCGAGTATCTCTCCTTGGGGTGCTCCGGTCCTGTTTGTAAAGAAGAAGGACGGTAGTATGAGGATGTGCATCGACTACCGCGAGCTGAACAAGTTGACAGTGAAGAACCGGTACCCCTTACCGAGGATAGATGATTTGTTCGATCAGCTCCAGGGTGCCAGTTGGTTTTCAAGGATAGATCTTCGATCTGGTTACCATCAGCTGAAGGTGAAGGAGCAAGATATTCCTAAAACAGCTTTCCGTACGCGTTATGGTCACTACGAGTTTCTTGTCATGTCTTTTGGTTTGACCAATGCGCCAGCTGCTTTTATGGATTTGATGAACCGTGTGTGTCGGCCTATGTTGGATAAATCAGTGATTGTGTTTATTGATGATATCCTAATTTACTCGAGGAGCGAAGCAGAGCATGCCGGTCACATTCGGGAGGTTCTAGAAACGCTGAGAAAGGAGAAGTTGTATGCTAAATTCTCCAAATGCGCGTTCTGGTTGCGCGAAGTTCGGTTCTTGGGTCACGTGGTGAATCCCGATGGGATTATGGTGGACCCGGCAAAAGTGGAGGCGGTTATGCAATGGAAGTCGCCAAAGACGCCATCCGAGATTCGCAGTTTCTTGGGTTTGGCGGGCTACTATAGAAGGTTCATCCAAGACTTCTCCAAGATTGCTTCTCCACTAACCAAGTTGACCCGAAAAGATGTGAAGTTCGTATGGGGTCAAGCTCAAGAGAAGGCGTTTGAAGAATTGAAGGCGAGATTGACTCAAGCTCCTGTTCTTTCGTTACCCGATGGAAGTGAAGATCTGGTGGTTTATTCTGATGCTTCTTACTCGGGGTTGGGATGCGTGTTAATGCAGAGAGGAAAGGTCATAGCCTATGCATCCCGACAGTTGAAGGTTCATGAGGTCAATTATCCTACTCATGACTTGGAGCTAGCAGCGGTGGTCTTTGCATTGAAGATTTGGAGGCACTATCTGTACGGGACTAAGTGCACCATATTCACTGACCACAAAAGTCTAAAGTACTTCTTCGAGCAGAAGGATTTGAACATGAGGCAGAGGCGGTGGTTGGAACTTATAAAGGATTATGATTGTGAGATCCACTACCATCCGGGCAAGGCCAATGTGGTGGCTGATGCCCTTAGCCGGAAAGAGAGGCCCGAGCCGATTCGGGTGAAAGCCTATCAGTTGATCATGACCTCTGATGTAATGAAGCAGGTTAAAGAGTTTCAAGATGAGGCACTGAAGGAAGATCATCTTAACTCTTAAAGGATGAGAGGTCTGGTTGGAGAATTGGGTGAAAACACGCTCGGTGTTAGAACCCGATTTGATCGTGTGTGGATTCCTCGTTTTGGGGATCTACGGGGGAAGATAATGGATGAAGCTCACAAGACTCGGTACTCCATTCATCCTGGTGCCACGAAGATGTACCATGATATGAAGAAAGATTATTGGTGGCCGGGTATGAAGCGCGACGTGGTGGAGTATGTGAGTAAGTGCCTTACTTGCTTACAGGTGAAGGCCGAGCACCAAAAGCCGTATGGGAAGATACAACCACTAGATATACCGGAATGGAAGTGGGAGCACATCACCATGGATTTCATCACAAAGCTGCCGCGTACCCCGAAAGGGTATGATGCCATATGGGTGATAGTTGATCGTTTGACGAAGAGTGCTCACTTCCTACCGATCCGCGAGACATATTCATCTGAGAGGTTGGCTGATCTGTTCATCAAGGAGATCGTGACTCATCATGGTGTGCCGGTGTCTATCGTGTCGGATCGCGACACCCGGTTTACATCTAAATTCTGGAAGAAGTTCCACGATGCTATGGGGACGAGGTTACATATTAGCACGGCTTATCATCCCCAGACTGATGGTCAGTCAGAAAGGACCATTCAGACGCTGGAAGACATGCTTCGGGCATGTGTGATTGATTTTGGTGGAAGTTGGGATGACCACCTACCGTTAGCCGAATTCTCATACAACAACAGTTATCATGCCAGCATTGGTATGCCCCCATATGAGATGCTATACGGTAGGAGATGCAGAACACCTGTTTGTTGGGGTGACATTGGTCAGAAGGAATTGGGAAGCGTCGAGGTTATCGAGGCTACGACTGAGAAGCTTGAGAAGATTAAGGCCTTCATGAAGGCAGCCAAAGACAGACATAAGTCGTATGCTGATAAAAGGCGCAGGCCGATTGAGTTCCAAGTGGGTGACCGGGTTATGTTGAAGGTCTCACCTTGGAAGGGTATCATTCGCTTCCGAAAGCGGGGCAAGTTGCCCAAGGTATATAGGCCCTTTCTCAATCATTGCTCGAGTAGGAGAGGTGGCCTATAGACTGGAGTTACCAGATGAGTTAAGTGGAATTCACCCGACATTCCATGTATCTCACCTAAGGAAGTGCTTAGCAGATGAAGATATGATTGTCCCATTGGAAGATATCGAAGTGGATGAACGGCTCAATTACGTGGAGCAACCCGTGGCAATCATCGACCGAAAGGAGAAAAGGCTAAGGAATAAAGTGGTTCCTCTTGTGCGTGTACAGTGGAAGCACAGGAAGGGATCCGAGTCAACGTGGGAGACTGAGGAAGAAATGAGACTACATTATCCACGTTTGTTCGAGGAATAACAGGTTTCGGGGACGAAACCTATTTAAGGGGGGTGGACTTGTAACACCCGAAAATTTATTATTTTGAAGCCGACGAAGAAAGAAAAGAAATAAAGTCCAAAGTCGAGGGACCAAACTCGCCAACGAAGAAAAGTTGAGTAATGTGGTGATATGTGTAGGGAGAGGGCAGCCCACTCTCCCCACACTTCACATATTTTCAGATTTGAAAGGGGGAGAAAAGAGAAAGAGGAGAAAAAGGAGAAAAGTGGTGTTTCGAGTGATTCGGGTGTCCAAATTCGTCGAGTAGCAAGCCAAATCGAAGCTCTTGTCTTTGTGCTCGATTGTGTGAGTTCTAGGACCCCACTTTTACTTGTTTTCAACCGACTTTGGGGCTGGAAAATGTGCAAAACCCGTTTTTGTGTATGTAGGTGTTTGACCCATTTGGGTGTGATGTGTATGATGCGTTTTGTGTATGTTTCCGGGCTTGTGTGTGCTTGTATGGTGATAAGGTATGCATTCCTAAGGTCCAGGAGGGTTAATTTAGGCTTAGAATGGGTTTGGATGAGCTTGGAGGCCGAAAATGGCAGATTGGGTTCGGGATGAACTCCATTCTGCATCAGCTAGGGCTAGGCGACCGAATGAAGGCCATACGGCCGAATGAGGGCGATTGAAGGTCATTCGCACGATTGGATGTTCATTCGCATAGGTGTTCATCCGCATGAGTTCAGTCGCTTGATGTTCAGTCGCATGGAGGCCATGCGACTGAAGGGTGTCCATACGCCCGAATAGGGCTGTTGCACTCGAAGGAATGTGTAGTTTGACTTCTGGCCTTCGGGGAAAGGTGCAGATGTAAGTTTTGACGTAAAGTAACTCGTAAGAGCATGTAAGAGGATGGTTATGGCCTTAGAGAGCATATAGGGCATGATGATGATGAGGTTGCATGTTTATGCATATTATGAATGTATGATGTTGCCTTATATGATGATGATGATGAATGTGTATGATATGTTCCTTATTATGATGCATGCTTATCTTTCTTGTGGCTTTACATGTCATGTTAATGAATGAATGAAGTATTATGTAATGTAAAGCGAAAGATAATGAAAGAGGAACATGAAGTAAGAATGCATGCATTAA
Source organism: Flaveria ramosissima (assembly GCA_025215565.1). NCBI lineage: Eukaryota > Viridiplantae > Streptophyta > Magnoliopsida > Asterales > Asteraceae > Flaveria > Flaveria ramosissima. The sequence continues at coordinate 62,230,815 of CM046035.1, read as the reverse complement.
TGAATGATGAACGAACGGAAGAAAGGCTTGCAAGCATATTTATTGGGGTGAGCGACTTTGTGTTGCAAAAGACTCGGATGAAGCGCAATCATTTAGATTGCCTATGAGGTGAGCAACCTTGTCGTTGCAAAAGACTCGAGTAAGTGCTATCGTGATGTTGCCTTGGGGTGAGCAACCTTGTTGTTGCAAAAGACTCAGATAGCTTGCTATCGTGATGGGCAATTGGGGTGAGAAACCTTAGGGGTGCAAAAGACTCGGATAGCGTGCAATCATGGAGATTGCTATTGAGGTGAGCGACCATGTTGTCGCAAAAGACTCGGAAGAAAGAATGAACGAAAGAACGGAAGATAATGAATGATATGAAAGATAATAATGAAATTATCTGTGTATACGTATGTTGAATGATCGCATGGTAAAAGGAATAGTTTTAATGAAAGTAAAGTATGTTTTATTATTAAAACTAGAACTCACTCAGCAACGCTGACTTTTATTACATTTTCCAGTTGGCAGGTAAATGATTGCTGAGGATGGCACGGCAAGGCTACTCGGCTCTTTTGGGATGGCATCCATTTATAAAGCTTTTGTGTTATAATGCAAACATGTATTTTGTAATCAGATAATGATGTATTATTTGGCAAAAGTATTTATAATGAAATGTGTGTCATTTTTGAATGTTTCCGCTGCAATGTTTTCTTAATGCAAATGTAATTTTATGTTTTATGTGCGATGAATGACCAACTGTAAGCGTCCCGGGAACGGGGCCTTACACTTAGCATCCTCGATTCAATATAAATGACATAGTTCTCAAACTGATAAACCCAGTAGGCATAATCGTCTTCACTTATTAATCTAGGTGGATTGGTACTTGTTCCAATCTTAGTATCCAAACTCAATATAGCAGTAAGATTCTTTAAATTTGGATTGATGGCCATTTCTGAAAATCAAATTTCCAAATTCACAAATTTTCTTCAAGGAGAACTTTTCACACGACAACTTAGATACTTCTCGCGCAAGATGTTTTGTAACAAACTTTTGTGACAGACTGAAGTTTTCACGCGATAAGGAATTTTTCGTGACTGAAAAATGGGACTAGTATAACTTCTCCCACGAAAAACTTAACTTTATGTGTGAAACACTTAATTTTCTCATATGCTTTCCGTCCAATTCGAACCTTTTCACCTTTAATCTAATCAACAATTCGTTCAAAAATGGTAATTAAGCTTTGATTTAGTATATTAAGTTTAAATTTAATCCTAATGGTCACTAATTGATTCAATTAAGGATATTTTAGCTGTTGAATTGACTTAAAACTTTGAATGAAGCTTCTTCAACTGGTCTTTGATCTCAAACACTTCAAATCAAGCTCAAATTCAAGCAAAACAATCGATTCTTCATCTCGAAATTGAACTTAAGGCTTGAAAAGTCTTCAAAATGCTTCAAGTTTAATCCAAATCGATCTAGAGCACACCTTCCTCTGATACCAATTGTAAGATCATGAGAATTCCAACAAGATTGATCTCGTGAGTGAAATGCAGAATGAATCAAACATTGAACATAGATTGAACGATAAGAAGATGAGATCAAGATAGAACACAAGCACAAGTACAAAAGTATGATATCAAGTGTTCTATTTCAAATGAAGAACAAAATACAAAAGTATGATATCAAGTGTTCTATTTCAAATGAAGAACAAAATACTATTTATAATAAAAACCAAAAGGTCTCGTGCGAAATTTAACTTCTCGCGCGGATCAAAGTTCTTGAGCGGATAGATCTTCAACATCTTTGTTTAAATTTTCCGAGTCTTTAAATTCAATCCCTACAAAAATTTCATCATCATCGTCCTCATCCTCATTATCATCCACATCAACAAGAACAAAATGTTTCTTTATTTTCTGTTTGATAAAAGTAAGATTCACCAGATTTTGTTTGAATACCTCCCTTTGCCATTTCTCTTTATTACTCGAGATTAGTTTACTCATGGTATGTGTTTCTTTTGAATGATTCTCTCTTATTACATTTGAATCCTATATCTTTAGAGCTATCACTTGATGTTGCTTTGCCAAATTAGTAATTCTATTAATATACATTGGTGCAATATATCGTCAACGATGCTGCTATAACAAATATAATTTTCGTTATAACATAAATATATAGAGATAAAATATAAATAAATAATCTTATTATCTTTGGTTATATTAACACTTGTAGCAACCTCTGTATAATCTTTGCATTATGTATCATCACTTATTTTCGGAATATACTCAACTTCTATCGCACGCATTGTCATACGTTGGGTTTAGCTTCTTCTTCTTTGCTCTTTTTTCTTTATATAAAACTTGCTAAAGACTTTGCAATAATTTTTATCTCATAAATCTCATAATCTTTTTGGGTTTTGTTGAACCCACAGTTGTTTAAGTTTTTCTTAATAATGCAACTATGTTTTTTTGCCATTAGACAAGTTAAATTTATATTTTTCTGCCAATAGACATGTTAATATGTATTCAATAACTAAACGCCTAAACTAAACAATTAACTTCGAAGTCGATAACTCGTTTAATTATTAAATTATTTAAGTCCATTTAACTGAACTCAAATTATCAATTAATAAATTATACAAAATTCTATCCCTAATAAAATATTGAAAATAAATTTTGATTCCCGTGTTTGCTTGATTATTTGCTACATTATTCATTTGATTATTAATTATAAGATTATTAGATTGTTAGATTAGATTATTCGATTCATTAGTTTTTTTAACGATCCTAACTACTCCTAATCCCATATACGCCTTTTAGTTACACCATTGTATTTAATAGTTAATTATTTGTTGCGATCTTTGATTATTTGAATGTCATTCTGAGTGTTAAATGGGGGCATAGACAAATCGAGCCGAGCCCAAACTTGTTTAGGCTCTTGTCGTGCTCGTTTTGCCTTAAGAGAACTCGAGTGTAGCTCATGTAGAGCTTTATTTTTAAGGCTTCAGCTCGACTCATTTAAAGTTTTATTATACGACTCGAGTATTTTCAGTTAAAATTTTTTTCTTTGCCTGAGCTTGGCTTAGACTCCATTTTTTATTATTTAATTATTTTTGTCATAATATTTCTTTATATAATAACAATCATATATATAAATATATATTTGATCTAAATAGAACTTGTTTAGGCATGTGAGTGGGCTCGATACGAAGCTGTTGTTTGAGCTCATTTATTAAATTAGCCAATATATGAGCTTGATCAGTTATTTAAGCTCTGTTCGATCCAAGCTTCTAAAGAATGGACCTCGAATAAGTCACAACCCAGCTTGACTAGTTTACACCCTAGTATTAAATGTTAATGCCAGTTCGAAAACTATACCAGGTTCAAATGGTATACCAATTATTAGATTATTTGCTTAAGTTTGGTTTTTTATTGTCGTATTGTGTGATATCGTGTGATTATCGACCTAAAAATTCCCGACCCTTTGAAAAAGTTTATTTTGATTCCTCTGGTGATTTGGGTGCCAGCCAAATTCGAACCCTCACGGACTGCATTGGCAGTGGTCTAGTATAATAAGCAGAAAAAAGGTGGGGATTAGTTAATAATATTTTTTAATAACATTGTCGGATTAATTTATGAAAGTGCTCCATTTGGTCTTCTAGATAATAATGGAGTTGCATCGATCACATGCATCTTGGATGTTCACGTGAAATATTGAACATAGAAAAGATATTAGTACTTTCTAGTATGCTATCACAAGGTGCATGGGTTATGCTTTGCTACATTTTTTATATACCTTTTGGTGTTTATTTCACTCTTCGATATTACTTTATGTCCTTTCTACGTACACATTTAAACTACTAAATCTATTAGTGAATATTTAACATAAGTAGTCTAGCTTATGGATCTTGTTGTGAGGTGGCGTTACGTGGCGGTGTAAGTGGCTTGGGACGGGATTATGGTGGTAACTAGATACCAACTAGTCGGAATACATGTATCCTAGCCTTGGGGACAGGGCCGACTCTATAATGTAATATGAGACACGTTGGGTTTGGGGCCCCCTAAAAATAAGGGCCCCCGTTTTAAAAAAAAATACTTTTAGTGAGTTTTGGTATTATATGGCTTAATGAAATTTTAAAACGAAAATAACACTTAATAGTTGAGTTCTAATGAAAATTTTGATTATTTGGTAGGTTATTAAAGAAACACAGTCACATAAATCACAAAGCAAACAATCCTTTCTACTTTCCTCTTCTTCGTTGATCTAATCGACATCAGCTTGCCCTTTTTTTGTTCAAAGAAATCAACTATTAAGGACTCAAGACTATTATACAAAATTTTTTGATTTATTACTTTTATTCAAAGAAATTTGATTAGGTTGTTTTTCTTTAGATTACGTTTTTCAAAAGGGTCTTAATTTGTTAGTTCGATTGGGGCCCCAAAAAACATTGAGCCGGCCCTGCTTGGGGAGGTGGTAATTGAGAGCCAAAAAGAGAAATGCTCACCGATTTAGTGAATCGTAATATTCATCAAACAAGTCAGTAAATGCGAAATACACGTTTGTTTGAGTTTATTATAATTTTTGTATTTTAACCTTGTTTGTTCTAAGGGGGGAAGCTTCTAAATTATGGGATTCCAAAGGGGCAAACGCTCCCTTTCCCCTGGTAGCAAGGTCCAACAGGCGGACAACCATGAAGGGGTTCAAGAAGAAGAGCTGTTGGTTGTGGTCATTCTGACTTGGTGCTTTATTTAAAAAAATCCTTTAGAAATTAATTTTCATGGAATTTCAAATGTGAAATCCAGATGAAACATAGGTTCTAATTTAATCAAATATAACTTTCAAACTGGTGGCCGCAGAAGGCAATTTTTTGCCATAAACCTGCAAATATTAATACATCATTTTTGTTATACTCTCTTGTTTCTTAAAAAATAAACAAATAACAAATATTTGTTCTTGGTCACATTCTGAATTTTATCTGATTGAGAAATTTAGGTGAACCACTTAATTATTTCGATATGCAAGTACATCACGACTCTTAGAATAACCGAGTATTTGATTTATGAATTCCCAAGTAGAGTCATTAGAACAAATTAGGATGGAGGGGCTTGGGAAGATGGGAGCACCACCACTCTGTTTCGAGACTTGAGAGCAGGAGATGACTCATCAAGGTGGGATTGGACGTGACGGAATAAAGTTTGTGCAACCTAAATGTTAATTATGAATATACTTAAAATAATTAACACTTATTAATTTTTTTAAAATTATGTAAGTAGGTAACAAGTCAAACGTTTTGTAAAATTTAAATAAATGGTACAATGAAGGTTCCATGAGATAAATCAAGTGTGTCGTTGTTTAAGTTCTTTACATTTATAACAAATCAGTTGTTCTTATATATTTGAATACTAGCATCGGTCCATTCAAAGATTATTAGTAAGTGGTAGCGGCAATCATCTATACAACAATATGGTTAATTTGGAAGGTTAGAAATGAAATATAAGTAAGACATTGAAAAGGATACACATATATGCTTTGGTGTGAGTTTTATATTAGTGCTTACGGGGGCAATCAAGTCGTAATCTGTGTTTGTTGTAATGCGGTATATATGTTTTTAGGTTGTATTACTATGTCATGGTACTACTTGTCCTACTCGAGACTCATTAAGGTCACCATAAAAGTTTGATTGCTGTAAATGCAACCTAGAAGATTGAAGGCCATTGTGTTGATGATTTGTTGTTGTTCCCCCCACTCATGAGTGATGCTCCTTAGCTTTTGAAACATCAATACTGGTCACCTAGAGTGGAAGAACAATTGATCTGCGTTTCGTCTCATACACAACTTCTAGTCATATTTCATATACAATTGATGATACTTTTGGTGATGTTTGCGAGAGAACTGTTGGAGTGCTACAATTGCCAACACATTTATCGGTGAGTGCAAGTAATTGTGCTAATTATTATGGTTCTAGGTGTTGCGCGTTAGACTCATTCGTGCATTGTTCTCCTGATTCTAGTGAAGTTCGCGTATACTTCCATCCTTGCTTCTTCCCTTATTGCATTTCAAGTCAAATTGGGGCAGTTGAGTTTTTTTTGTTCTCAAGTGAGCCATTTCTATTTGGGGTGTAAGTTTTATCATACATAGTAGTGTATTATCATGTACTATAGTTTAACTTCACGCTGGTTCATTTTTAGTAAAATATTTATCGTCGTTAAAATAATTAACTGCATTATATTAACAGGCTACCAAACAACTTTTAAAAAAATAATATTATGCTTTTGATAATTAAAATAGTTATAAATAATTTTATTAAAGTAATTTTTTAAATAGAAAACTAAACATGGTAAGACTTTTTATTTAGTGCAAAACATTTACTCTGTTAACATTTTAATTAAATTAGAATAAATAGATATACAAAATTATTCTAAAATAGAGTAAACTATACAATTGGTCCCTAAGGTTTTATCAAGACTTTGAATTAAGTCCCTAATGTTTAAAAATTTTAGATTTGATCCCCAATCTTTAATTTATCTTTCTTCTATTATCCAAGGCTCTAATAGGATAAAATATTTAAGTGTTAATTTAGTTTTATCAAGGGTATTTATGTAATTTAAAAAGGACATATTCTCCTCCCCTTTTTATAACCAAGGTTGTCCAGATTAACTTAATCAACTTCATCGAATTCTATCGCTCAAATAAATATGTTTCATCGAATTGTATCGCTCAAATAGTATGGTTCATCAACTTAATACTTACTAATCCAGATTGGATTATGTAAGTTGTTTTCTTTATTTCATCTTTAAACATATACACCTGGTGATACCTTGATCTTAGGTGCATGTGTCCAACTTTGAAAACATAGTTGGTTGACAAAACTCATCTAATACCTCCTCAAATAGTGGAATTGGAAATAATTTTCTATTTTTGTATCATTCTTTTAGAAGAGAATCCCGTATTTATTTGACCGCTTTCAATTATTCTTGATTCATATTGATAATTTTTGTTCTGGGGAATTAGTTGATTTGCTTTCAAATTTGACTGCTTCTAACATGTTTACTACTAGATTTTTTATTTAACGGCATATGTACAACCCTGATTCAGATAATATATGTTATATTAGTCAGGTCCACCTATTCGTTCCCTAGCCAGAACGCACCCCTAACATTTTCAGGAGGAAACTCATTATTTGGAAAACCTTCAAACCCATTACTGGGAAACTCACTAGCTCAACTCTGAGCATTTTGCTTAAAGTGAGACTTGAATAAATAAGCTCCATATATTTACATGTAATGAGCGTCTCACCTTAACCAATTTAGCTGTTGATAGATTATGCCATCCTTGCTGTTCGTTATGTCGTGAATGTTGCTATTAATTTTGTGCATGATGTTGATTTGCTTTATGATCTAAATCTCATTATCTATTGCAGGATAAAAAGTCTGTTGAATGAATATTTAATTTGATAGATCATGTCTAATAGTAATAGTTTTTTAATTGCCAGACATTGGTTTGAAAATCGGAAGTCCATGGGATTTGTCATTGATTCGGTGTGCTTATATATACGAAAATGAAGAATTGAAGGAACACAAAGGGGAACAAATCATATAAACTGAAATAAAATTTAATAAAATAAAATTAAAATTTACATAATCAAATAACAGACTGCCTCCTAGAAACGTTAAGTTTATGTTCTTTAGGTTGACATTACCTGACCCTCATTATTCGGCCTTGTAACTCAGTAAACTCACAAGAAAACTCACCAATTCCTTTGTGGTATTGTTAAGATCATTTGCATTCAAATATGGCTTAAGACGATGTCCACAAACGAATTATTTCGCACCATCCTTTGAGTCCTCAATTTTCACGTCTCCGAAGTTACCAACCCGACTAATCACGTATGGACCCATCCATTTGCTTTTAAGGTCACCTAAGAAGAACTTAAGTCAGGAAACTATAAGGCCATACTTTTTGCCTTACTTCAAACATCTTTTTCTTCAGTTTTGTATCATGCATTACCTTCATCTTTTCTTTGATGAGAATGCACATGCACATGCTTCATCTTTCAATTAGCATGATTGCAACTTATGTTCTTTATATGCATTATCATAATCCAAGTTAATACTTCTAACCGCCCATAAAGCTCTATGAGCTAGTTCTACAGGTAAGTGGTATCCCTTCTCGTAAACCAATGATAAAATATGGCGTCGATAAAGGTTTTAAAAGTTGTTCAGTAAGCCCATAAGACATCATCCAGCTTAGCGGACCAATACTTATAATTGGGTTTTACCTTTTTAGAAAAATATTCATAATATGCCTTAGGGTTGTTCAAAAAACTCGTGGCTAGTAACTATCTCAAAGTTTGTTCGAAATCGGCTCAGTTTATAAATGAGCTGAGCTGGCTTGGTAGGGTTTGTAACGAACTGAACCCGAGCCAAGGTTAGCTTGGCTCTTGGCTTGCTTGTTATTAGGCTCACTTAAATTCAAGGCTAAATTATAACTTTTTAAAATACTAATCCAAATTTTTGTCATAGCTTATAAATAGATCAAACATTCACAACAAATACCCCATCTTGTTCCTCATTCTCAAATTTTAAAAAAACACCAAATGGTTACTTCAACCCATTCCCTATCCACATTCCCCAACCCTGTAATTTTCTGGGATAGCAAACTAGTCCCCATAGTTGGGGTTTATTTTCCACTTTGTATATAAATTATTTTATTGTATTGGTTAGTGTACATTGCAGGACTGGTGAGGGTGATAATGCAACAGTTTCACAAGGTTAGAGAGAACAAACTAAAACAATTAACAACTCAAATAGGAAACCGACTAATGAAACAATGAACAAAAGTAAAGAACACAAGCAAAACACAAGTATATGGCTTTCAGGAATGATGTATATTGCTCTCTAAGTGTTTTACAATTGTTACAAGGCTTAGCCCTAAGGACTGGTACCCGAGATACTTTCTACTACATCCTACAGTCGGTCATACTTTGAAGGCCAGCTGAAACACTAATCTAGACAACAAGATCAATGTAAAGTCAAAAGGCAGATCGCCTTTTGAGTAGTGACTATGACATGCCATAGCTCATATACTTATCTATTACAAAAAGGATAAAAGTACAAAGTAGAAAGTTACAAAATCTAAGACCTCAATCTACAGTTGACAAAAATATAAAGATATCACCAACCTGTATAAGTTGGCGAGCATTTAGGATGGCGGTAGAAAGTTTTTCAGCTTTTGTCAAAAGCATGTCAGAGAAAGAATATCTTTTTTGTCTTCATAAGAAATCAGTATCTTGGATTCGAAAGACTTTGTCTTAAAGATTCGAAAGACTTCATCTTTGGCTTCAGAAGAAATGGTCTTTGGCTTCATAAGATTTGAGACTTAGAGAATTTCTTAGTGCTTTTGTCAAATCTTTTGAATTAACCTACCTACCTGAGTTTCTTGTTCAACTTTAGGGCTTTCTTGAACTAGAGAGAGGATAGGGGCTTTGTATAATCTATTTCCTTTTCTTTCTTCCTTGATCTTTAGGAGCAACTCTACAGTCTCAACCTCCTTCCTCTCTTTTGACACTTCTGTGTCAGCTAGTTCATTTAACTCATCCAAAGGAAGAGAGATTATTTAATCAATGTTGTAGTTTCTAGACCCCAGATAATTCAATCTGGCTGCCTTTAACTCATCCTCCTGAGTGTTTGGCCTAGGGCAGCCCTGATTGCATTGCATAAAGCTGGGGGTCTCACTTGTTCTCATCCCATTTCCTTCCTCTTACTCTCCCTGTTCTCCTTCTTAATCTCCTTATAGGTGAGAATCCTCTTCCCTTTGTCAATCACTAGCTTGTGTGACTCAGGTGGAGAGAGATTTGGCCTTCATCATTTGGTACACTTGAGCTCTGGCCAGGGAGAGGATATGAGACACCTTCACCAGCTGTTGTCACTGAGGGTACTGGGTGCTGAAGTAGTTCCAATCTTAAGGTTCACAGGGTCAACTTCTGGGCCTTCATGAGGTTTCCAATTTGAAGTTAATCTTAGGGTTTGCCTCAATATCCAGTTGACCAACAATTTTCCCTACTAGCCTCTGTCAATATAGCTTTGATATTTTCTTGAACTCTTCAATCACCCTTAGTTGATTCATCTTAGCCAACCTTTCAACTTGCCTTTTGTGACTTGGGTTGGCAAGTGGCAGGTCAACCAGAGGAAAACTCTCATAGTATCTGGGGGGTTGAAAGATGAACACTTCTTGTTGCCCGTGAGATCTAGAGAATACCAAGGCTCTTCTATCAGTGTCGTACCTCCATCCTACTATTGGGTTATCAGTAGGGTATAATGGGGTAGACATAGCCCTTGGAATTCCATCCTCAAATAAGCTTTAATCAAGGCATCCATATTGATGTGGGCTTGAGGAGGTTGTTGAGTATGGACTACTGCAAGTGAGGATGGTGAGGCCTCCATGTCCATACTTTAGGCAATGTTCTCAGGTTCAACGATTGTAGTTAAGACTTTCTCCTCCTTTTTGGTAACATCACCCACTTGCATAGATGAGTTAGAGGCTAGGTCCACAGGTTCTTGTGGACCTGATTCAACACGCCTGGCAGGCCTCTTAGCTAGCTTGCCCTTGAGATCAGTGATCTCAAGTTGCTGATTAAGGACCTGCCTTTGCAAGGTAGCCGCATGAGATTCCAGGTGACTTACCTTTGAAAGTAAATATGTGCATGTTTTAGACAGTTTTTGCACCTTTAGTTGCAAACTCCTCTCATATTCATCAGAAGAATCATAGGGGGATAAGAGGACATAACCAAAGTCATCTCCCTCACCACCAGATAGTGGTTCTTGGCTTCTAGATTTCCCCTGCTCCATGACAACTTCAAGAGAAGTGTTAAGGGGCTGGGTTACCATGGTTGAGGTCTTAATGATGTAATCACTTTTTAAAGTGAGAGCCTCTCCCATATGGACCTTCTAAACATATTCATGGAAGTCCACCTCAGTTAGGGGTAAATGATGTGGGCTAGATATGGGTGTCTTAGGAGCACTCATCTCTCCTTGAGAAGGGGAGGAGAAGAGGGACTCATGGTACTCACTGAATCCTATATTCTCATCATCATAGAATTGAAGGTTAGGGATTGGTTGGTTTAAGTTTAGAGGCTGAGGATGGCAACTTTCCCTTGAAGGTTGATCACCTAAGTTTTGAGACTCAGATTGAAGGCTTGAGGCTTGGGCAATGAGCTTATCAAGATGAGCATTACCAACCTCAGCACTGATCAGTGAAGTAATGGGAGTGGTTTGCTCCTTAAGGAAGTGGGTGTTCTTGGTTCCACTTCCTCCTACATGGGTGAGTGTGTTGGGGCTTGCTCAATCTGAATAGACCGAGCAAGGGTTTGCTTGCCTTTTTCTTTTGTAGGTGATGGTTATTTGAGGTTGTGTGGGTGGTGTGGATGTAGAAGGTGTGGGTTCAACAATGGCTGGCTCTGCCAAGTTGTCACCTTGAGCAATGAGCTCTAACATCTTTGGGACCAGCGTTGTTTCTACCCCTGATAAACCAACAGTGGTTTTTCTTATGATTTTAAAGATGTCGGGCTTCATCTATCCCAGTTTAAGAGTAGTATCTGTTCCCCTCAACTATGAGCCCAGTTCACAGTTAAGAATGTGCTGGACATATCTTGGAAACATGTAGTACTCTAAGGAGTCCAAGTTGGCAAGCAAGTTTTTATAAACAAACATGGGAGTACTTGAACTTGACCCCTTGACCATTCTATGGACTATATAGGATGAGTCCTTAGGAATTTGATCCCATCCTCCATGTTTATTTGATATAAAGTGAATAATAACATGGCGCAGATAATTCCATTGATAGGAGACCTTACCCTTTTTGAAGGTTCTGACTGTGAAGTCCCCTTCATAGCCCATCTGCCTGAATGATTCATTGACAGCTGCTTCAAAGAAGGACAAGTCGTTTTTGCATCATCATCCAGCTGGAGATAAGTGTTGATTGTGGCTAGGGTGATGAAAACTGTCTTCCCCTTCACTGACTCTATTATGAGTGCGGCGAGGTAGTATGATTGAGTAAGAAAGCGGCAAACGTTTGAGAAACCAAGATCTTTTTAAGACGATAATAGAGCAACCTGGTTATGTTGCCTGTGAAGGTGCATGGAGAAATCTAGCTGGTTTCCGGGTTCAAGGTCGGCCATTTTTGAAAGCTTTAGGATGAAGAAAGCTAAGAACAATGTGGGTTTATTGGTGAATTTAGAGTTAGAAGTTTATAGATTAAGAGAAAGAAGAAAGAAGGATAATAGTTGTAAGGTTATATATATGGTTGGATGTGAGACAAAGTTAATAAAAAGGATAAAGTTTGAAATCCGAATGTCAGGAACTACCACTGAAAAAGTTCCCAAAAAGATAGTTATCCTGGAAGTTGAAAGTCTTCCGAAGGCAATTTGTCTTCGGAAGATATTCCTTAGTTTGACAAAAATTGCTTCGGAAAAAAATACTTAAAATAATTTTGCTTTTGAGACATATTTGGTTTCGGAAGATATTAAACTTCAGAAGTTTTGTTTAAAAGATGAATAAAGCTTCCGAGACTTAATTGCTTTCGGAAGAAAATTGTCTTTCAAAACATATAAGTACTTATAATCATATTTAAGCTTCGGAAGATATATCAGAATTTCTTCCGAAGGTTAATTTCTTAGTAAGTAGTTATTAGTTTTGAAGACATAAGTTTCTTTCGAAGTGAACTTAATGTCTTCTGAAAAAGATAAAATATCTTTAATTCTTAAAATTCTAAGGATATTATTTATAAAATTTTATTCCAAGATAAACAGGGTTTACGTGAGTGATATATAAGACAACTTTAAAGACACACATATTTGAAAAATCATCTTGAAATTAATTTAAGAAAATCTACTCAAAGTTAATCATTCTAATAACTGATACAAGATATTTAAATCTCTGTTTATCAAAAGCTTTTATGAAACAGATCAACATATTGTTTATTTGTGTTACTAAAACTTTATTCTACATATAGCAGGCAGTGTTGACTGCCTCTGCCCAGAAGGTGATGGGCAGTTTAGAGTGAGAGAGCATGGTCCTTACATCCTCAGTATGTGTCCTATTTCTCCTTTCATCAACACCATTTTGTTGAGGAGTTCTAGGAGCACTATATTACCTTGTAATACCCTTTTCATCATAAAATGTATTAAGGATTTGGTTATTGAATTCAGTTCCTTGATCACATCATATGATCTTGACCTTGTGATCACATTGATTCTCAATTTCCAAAATAAAGTTCTTCAATATTTCAGGGGTCTCATCCTTAGTTCTAAGAAAGAAGACCCAAGTATATCTTGTGAAGTCATCAATGATCATTAGGCAATATAAGTGATGGAGTTCTTTTCCTTTGGCTTGTGAGACACTTTGTGTTGCTTTTCTTTCAGGCATGCAACACAATTGTCATCACTTATAAACTTCTTTTTTGGCATTCCAGTTACCAAATTATCTTTAATTAATTTGTTCATGCTTTTAAAGTTTACATGTCATATTCTTTTACTCCAGAGGAAAGACTTATCACTATTGGCTTTATATAAAAAGCAAGAAACTTCTCTAGATGGGGAGGTTTTTTGCAAATCCACCTGGTACGTATTTTCTTTCCTGGAGGCTCTAAGCAAGATATGCTTTTGAGGAATGAGCACTGTGGGCTTGAGAACAGTGCACTCATGCTCAGTGAAGAGCATGTTATATCTCTAGTCGCAAAATTGAGATACACTCAAAAGGTTCTATCCAAGCTCTTTAACATAGTGTATCTTCTCAATGCTAATCTTACCATTTGTGACCCTACCCCTTCCTGTGATGTAACCACCTGATTCTCCTACAAAAGCAACTGGCGCTCGATCAATTTTCTCAATGTTCTGAAGCAAAAAGCCATTACCTGTCATGTGCCTTTAACAACCATTATCAATGATCCCTACATTTCTTTTGGTCTTTAGTTGTTCCTGCACATGAAAAGAGATGGTTAGTTACATTTGGAAACCCAAACCTTGCTAGTCTTAGACTCATCAAGATGAACTGAAGACAGTTAATCAGTTATTGATCTTATATGCAAGCTTTGAGGATCCTTCACTGTTGTTGATGAAGAAACTTCAGTCACATGGCCTTACTTCATATTTCACACCATCTTTGGAAAATTAGACTTGGCCTTCAAAACTTCGGAAGTTTTGATGACTTCAGAAGTTTTGCAGACTGAACCTTCGGAAGCTTTTGCATCCACTGCAGCAGACTTCAGTGCTTCGGAAGCATTCCTTTCTTCCGAGAGCAAATTTTCTTCCGAATGAAGTTTTCCAAATATCTTCTTTTGTTCACCTTGGAGTTTCCAAAGGAAGTGATCTTCCTTCCAAAGCTATCTTCTTCTTAGAAGTCTTCTTCTTGTTCATGTGGATGGTACTCTTAAGATTATAGATGCAATCCTCAGCAAAATGAGTAGTATCACCACACATGATACATTCAACTAGCATACTTCTGAGGGTCTTCTTCTTGGGAGAAGGTTGAGCTATATCTCTTTCCACTTCCTTCTTCATATTTATAGATGATGCAGCAGGCTATTCAGGGTGAAGCTTGCTCTTGGAGCTAGATGGTTCAGGCTGTGAAGCAATGGTGCACATTTGATCAACCTTCTTCTCTTGACCAGGATGGTTTGAACTTGAACTAGGACCCCTGGTACTAGAGTCTATAGTTGGGTTTTCAGTCTTTATCATTTCAAATCCAGAATAAATAAATACTTGTTTTTGCTTGGAATTGATAGTGGGCTTGATCTCTTGGGCTTTATTTTATTTTCTTTTGGTTACCCTGATCAAATTTTCCTAGTTGACTTGGCCATCCTTGGTTCTTTCTTCTCTCCAGGAGCATAGTGACCCTTCTTAGGATAAACCTCCTCACTCACTTCTGGTTCATCCTTTACTATCTCCTCTTCATCTTCATCCTCTTCTTGGATAGGGTCAATGAGAGGTAGCTTATCTTGACTAATTCCACACCTTGGAGATCTTACAAATAGTAATATGTGTGGAGGAGCTATCTCACTTGAGTCCAGTCCTATCTATTTTGATAACGAATCTTTGCATGGAAGGATGAGGATAAAATGTTCTTGAAGGTTTCCTCTTCAAGAACACACTTTTCTGCCCCGGTTTTTCTGATCACAAGCTCAGCCTAGCATCCAGTTAACTTGGTAATGAGATATTTGATTTGAGTCATGTAAGATCTCCAAGGTGTGGAATTAGTAATGAGATCTTTGAGTGATAAGAGCCATTTACTGGACTATCTCCTTATAAATGGTAATGAGATCATACAAATGGTAATGAGATCTTACAAATGGTAATGACATCTTACAAATGGTAATGAGATCTTTGAGTGATAAGAGCCATTTGCTGGACTATCTCCTTATACTCCAGGTAATCTGGATGTATACAATCCAAGTTTTCAAAAGTGAAGAGAAAGTTTCCACAACTTTCATCAGTAGACACAAAGTCTTGAGACGAGCTTGTCTATTGGAATGGGTTTCCTTCGATGTAACTCTCCCTTGGTATCTCCTGGAAGGTGATGAAAGGGTCCTTTTATGAGTTGTCAAGGTAGCAGATAAGATGATGTTATGGTTCTCTACTATCCCTTTCAACCACATGGAGGGCTGAACTCTGTTGATTGCTGGAAAAGTTGCTAGATAGATTCTACATGTTCATCTCCATCCGGTAACCACTAAGGATACCATATGACTCTATGAGCATAAGGGTGGAGAGGTTTTTAATTCTCTTAATGGCTACATAGTAGTGAGTCCATTGTCTGGGAAGATAGAACATGAACTTCCTCATAATGTCCCTATTCTCAACCTTACTTCTAATATCCATAAGAGTATCTACAATCTCAACATACCAAAAGTATTGTTGAGTCATAGTTTCACCTAATTTGATGGTGAAATTATTAAACTGTTTCTTCATGAGGTTCTTCTTGTTTTCTTTAGCTTCATCAAACCCCTCATACATAAGCTTCGGTGCATCCAAGAGCAGCTTCGCAATTTTGCACTTCTTGAAGCCTCGGTATATATAGTTAGGAAGAGCCAATTGTAGAGCGGTCATGACCTTCTGATCTATATCAATCTTCTTTCAATCTTTCTTAGAATAGTCAGTTATTTACTTTGTAATCATCCCACCTCCAGTGGTAGCTGAAGAGGTGCTTTGGATGTGAGGTCCTAAGACAATAGCTCTCCACATCCTACTGTCTTGAGAATTGATGAAGCCTACCATTCTTTGGCACCAAGTATTAAAGTCATCAGGAGTGATCAATGGAGATTTTGTTATGGTATCGGCTTGAGCTGCCATTTGAGCTGGTAAGTGTTTTATGAAACTGAAGGGATTTAAGATGTTGAGATCTTACAATCAAGTGCCTAAAATGCTATGATACCAATTGTAGGACCGTTGAGGGTGATAATGCAACAGTTTCGCTAGGTTGGATAGAACAAACTAAAACACTTTGTAGGACCATTTTAGGGATGGTCAATACAACCAGTCTCACAATGAGGAGAGTGTTAGAACACTTAACAGATCAAACAGGGAACCGGGACTTATATTATGATACTATGAACAAAAGTAAACAAGAGACAGAAACTTAAGAATACAACAACAAAGTAAAGGTTTTCAAGATTGCAGTATATTGCTTCTCAAGTTCTTTTACAGGTGTCAAAGCATAAGAATAAAATACAAGGACTTGAGACACTTTATACTACATCCTACAGCCGACCATACTTTGAAGGCCAGCTGGAAACACTAGTCTAGACAACAACAGGATCAATGTAAAGTCAAAAGACAGATTTGTCAGCTTTATGAAACTTATAGACTCAAGAGCTCAATATACAATTACAAAAAGCGTGGACCATTCACCAACTTGTATAAGTTGGTGAGTCTTCATAGTTGCAGCAGAAAGTTGGTCAGCTTTATGAAAAGTACATCAGAGAAAGCATGCCGTTCAAAGTCTTCGGAAGAAATCTGTCTTCACTTCATTGGCTTCGGAAGACTTTGTCTTTGAATCTTCAGAAGACTTCACTTTTGGCTTTGGAAGATATCGGTCTTCGCTTCGGAAGATTTCATACTTAGAATATTTTCTAGTGCATAGTATGAAACTTCCGAAGCAACTTCTACTTAGTACCAAGTGCATGCATGCAGTAAGCACTTGGGTTGTTTTGGGTGCATCAACCTTTCTATAAGCCTTACAAACTCCCGCTAGGCTGATGCTACCAAAACAGAGAAGTGTCTTCAGATATTGACAGTCCTCATCATGATCATGACCATTCATTTCTTCATCAATTGGTCAGGATCAATCAGACTTTCAAAATACCTTCTCATGTCAAAGAAATCATGCAGAGGTAAGTTAAGCATGTCTCTCTAGAAATAGACATCTTGACCACCTTGATCTATATTGACATACCATCTGTCTGGATTAGTAGCAAAAGTCCAAGACAAGATGGGTCTTCCTCATGCAAGAGGCTCTACTTGAGTTGGAGTAGGTTGAGTAGCCTCTTCTTGCATATCCTCAAGATGCTCTGACTCATCCTGAGGTATGGAAGTGGATGCCTTTGGTTTCTTCTTTGATACAGATTTAGAGGCCATTATTTGCTTCCTCTTTAACTGAGTAGTCTGGCCTTCAGTACCAGGTTGTTCTGTTTTGTTTTTCTCATTTGCGTCCTCCTCCCTCACAGGTTCAGAAGGAGAGGGAGTTGGACCATGCTGTGGATCAGAAGATGAAGCTTGTTGTGATCCATCATGAGGTCCAGGTTGTGTTGTCTCAAATGGTTCAACCCTAACCTCAGCTTTAGGAGGAGCCTGACTTGTTGTCTCTTAGCAGCCTTTTGTTTTTTGAGAACTTGTAGCTCAAGCTGCTTAAGGTACTCGAATTCTATGTACTCAAATGATAAAGGAAGAAGTACAACTGCCTGGTAGAGCCCTGTGGCACTCAAGTAGTTAATAATATTTTTTCTGTCAGCTTCCTTGTCTACTTGAGGTTGTTCAGTTGCCACAGCCTCTTTCTCAGGACTTTCTTGAAATGGGGAGAGGGTAGGAGCATGTTTGTATAGCCTTTTCTGCCTTCTTTCTTCCTTGATCTTGAAGAGCAACTCTACATCCTCTGCCTCCTTCCTCTCCTTAGACATCTCTTTGTCTGCCAGTTCATTTAATTCCTCTAAGGGAAGAGAGATGACCTCATCAATGTCATAGTTCCTCGTCCCCAAATAGTGTATCCTGCCTACTCTCAACTCATCATTTTGAGTGTTTGGTCTGTGAGCAGCCCTGATAACAGCTTCCATGAAACCTGAGGACCCACCAGAACTTTCTCCCCTTAGCTTCCTCTTCCTCACTCTCTCTCCTCCTCTTCAATCTCCTAAGGAGTCCTTATCCTTTTCCCTTTGTCACCCACATACCTTTGTGACTCAGGTTGGAGAGAGCTTTGGCCTTCATTGTCTGATGTTGCAGTTAGACTCTGGCCAGAGAGAGGCTGTGAGACACCTTCACCAGCAAGTGTTTCACTAAGGGAATGGGATGCTGAAGTTGTTGGTTCTGTGACAGTGCTCATAGGTTTTATCACTGCGCCTTCAGTCAAGGTTTCCCCTTTGAAGCTAATCTATGGTCCCCACCTTAACATCCAGTTGACCATGACTTGCTTTCCCTTCTTTCCCTCTGCATTGTCTTCTTGCTTTAAACACTTCAGCAATCTTGTCTTGTATCATTTCAGCCGTTCTTTCATCTTGCATATGTTGAGCTGGATTGGCAAGTGGCAAGTTGACAAGATCAATACCTTCATAGTAGTTCAAGGTCTAAAAGTTGAAGATCTCTTGTTGCCCTTGAAGTCTATGAAGTATGATGGCTCTTCTCTCAGCATCATACCTTTACCCTAGTATGTAATTTGAAGCTCATTGGGGAGGGGATGACATTGCCCTTGGAATACCCTCCTCAAACAAACTCTGCATGAGAGAGTCCACATTAATGTGAACTTGAGGAGGTTGCTAAGGATGGACAATTGCAAGCGAGGGTGGTGAATCCTCTATGTCCATAGTCTTTGAAGAACTCCAAGGTTATGTAATTGTTAAGACTTTCTCCCCCTTTTTCGTAGCACCACCCTCTTGCATAGGTGATCTAGGAGTTAGGTCTATCACTTACAAAAGTGAGAGCCTCTTCCATATGGACCTCCTGAACAGTTTAAGGAAATCCACCTCAGTAATGGGTGAATGATAGGGGCTAGACAGGGGAGAGACATGAGTACTCATCTCTTTTTGAGTGGGGAAAGAGTAAAGAGACTCATAGTACTCACTGAATCCCAAGTCTTCATCATTATAGAATTCAAGGTTAGGAATTGGTTGGTTGAGATCAAGAGGCTGGGGATGGTAACTTTCCCCTGAAGGTTGATCACTAGAGTTTTGAGACTCTGAGTGAAGGCTTAAGGCTGTTGGGCTTGTGATCTCATCAGACTGAGCATGAGGAACATCAACACTGATCATTTGTGAGATGGGAGTGGTTTGCTCCTCAGGAAAAGTGGGAGCTCTAGTGTCCACTTCTTCTTGTATGGGTGATGATATGGGAGCCTGCACAAGCTTAGTAGCTTGAGCAGGGGTTCGTTTAGATTTTCTTTGGTAGGTGAGGATGATTTGTGGCTGTTTTGATGGTTGAGAAGTAGAAGGTATGGGTTTAACACTAACTTGTGTTGCTAGGCTGTCACCTTGAGCAATGAGCTCTAACATTTTTAGGACAAGGGCCGTTTCTACCCCAGAGAAGCCAACAGTTGGCTTCATCAGTCCCAATTTAAGAAGATTACATGTCCCCCTCAACTGTGAGCCCAGTTCACAGTTGAGAATGTGTTGAACATATCTAGGGAACATGTAGTATTCTAAGGAGTCTAAGTTAGGAAGTAAATTGGTATACACAAATTGTGAGTACCTGAACTTGACCCCCTGAATGTTCCCATGAACTATGAAGGAGAGATCCTCAGAAATTTGGTCCCATCCTCCATGTTTGTTTAATAAGCTGTGAATAACAACATGGAGTAGGAATTTCTACTAAGATGAGACCTTCCCTTTCCTGAAGGTCTTTACAGAGAAATCTCCCTCATAGTCCATCTGCTGAAAGGAATGGTTGACAACATCTTTGGGAAAGGACAATTCACCTTCTACATCATCCAGCTGAAGGTGTGTGTTTATGATTGATGGAGTGATGAAGATTGTCCTCCTTTGCACTGTGGCAGACAGTGCCTTCTCCCCATCCATAATGACCTCTTGGCAGGTCTTCCAAAATTCCAAAAGTTGATCCTCATAGAGTGAAGGATCAATGGTAAGGGAGGTGAAGTACTTGGACAAAGAAAGAAAACGACAAACCTCTGAGAAACTTGGATCTTTCTCAAAGTCTAGCAGGGCAACCTGATTGTGCTGCTTGTGGAGTTGCATGGAAAAATCGGGGTTGTTTCTGCGGTTAAGGTTGGCCATTTGAGAAAGCTTAACAGTGAAGGAAGATAAGGACAAGGTCGGTTTTAGATGAATTTAGGTTTAGAAGTGTTTCAGATGAAGAAGAAAGTGAAAGAGGGGGGAACCGTTGGGTATATATATATGAAATGGATTTGAGACGAAGTTAATGAAAGAGGATAAACTTTGAAATCCGGATGTCGCTCCCACCTCTGAAAAAGTGCCCAAAAAGGTTGTTCTCTTAGAAGTCGAAAATATTCCGAAGGTATTTTCTCTTCGGAAGTTTTTGATAAAAAGCTTCCGAAGCTAAAATTAAGACTTGGTGTTTTTTATTCTAAGGAGAATAAAAGTTCCGAGACTTAATTTGCTTTCAAAATAAAATTGTTCTTCAAAAACACATAAGTAGTTATAAGTTCATTTAAGCTTCGGAAGATATTTTGAAAATTTCTTCCGAAGGCAAATTGATAAGTAGTTATCTGTTTTGATGAACTAATTTTATTCCGAAGGTAAAGAGATATCTTTCGAAGTAGAAAATGATCAAAATTTTAAAAAATCTAAGGGATAAAATTTTAAAAGAGTTTTCTTCCAAAATAAACAAGGGCTTATAAAGGTGATGAAATAGACAAGTTAGGACACACAAATTTTAGAAATAATATGAATTACGTTTAAAGAAAATCTACTCAAAGTTAATCATCCCAATAGCTGATATAAGATATTTAAATCTCTATTCATCAAGGCTTTAGTAAACAGATCAGCATATTGTTCATTTGTGTTAACTTTGACTAGTTTGATTAATTCCTTTTCAAAGTTATCTCTAATTAAATGATACCTGATGTTGATGTGTTTTGTCCTTGAGTGTTGCACAAGATTCTCTATAATAGAGATAGCACTGTTGTTGTCTATGTGGATGGGAGTCTCTTTGAAATTGAGTCCATAGTCCAACATCTGATTCTGAATCCAAAGCACTTGAGCACAGCAGCTAGCAGCAGTAATGTATTCAGCTTCAGCAGTTGATGCAGACACACAGGATTGTTTCTTGCATTGCCATGAGACAATCCTTCCACTAAGAAACTGACATACCCCAGATGTAGAATTTACAATCATATTACAGCCACCATAGTCACTATCTGTATATGCATACAAATTGAAGTCATAAATTCTTTGGATACCAAAGGCCTAGTGTAGCTGCACCTTTGAGGTATCTTAGAATCCTCTTGACAGTAACCAGGTGTGACATCTTGGGGTTGGCTTGATATCTTGCATAAATGCATGTGGCAAACAAGATATCAGGCCTGCTAGCTGTAAGATACATAAGAGACCCAACCATAGCCTTGTAAAGGTGTTTATCCACACACTCCCCCTTAATATCCGGTCCAAGGGAGTGGTTTCTTGCTATGGGTGTCTTTGCAATCTTACAGTCAGTTAGGTTGAATCTTGTAAGTATGTCTTGTACATACGTTGACTGACTTATGAAGATGTCTCTGTCAACTTGCTTCACTTGAATTCCAAGAAAGAAATTGAGTTCCCCCATGGCACTCATTTCAAATCTATTCTTCATCAGCCTTTCAAGTCTTTACAGAGCTTTGGATTAGTTGAATAAAAAATAATGTCATATACATATACTTGAACTAGCATTAAGTCATTTCCTGTTCCTTTGATGAAGAGAGTTCTATCTATGGTACCCTTTTAGTAGCCATGCTGACAGAGATACTGAGATAAAGTCTCATACCACTTCCTTGGAGCTTGATGCAGCCCATAAAGAGCTTCATCAAGCTTGCAGACATAATCAGGATGATCAGGATCAGCAAAGCTAGGTGGTTGTTTGACATACACCTCTTCATCAATCACCCCATATAGAAACGCACACTTGACATCAAGCTGGTAGACCTTGAAATCCTTGGATGCAACAAAAGCTAGGAATATTCTAACAGCTTCAAGTCTTGCTACAGGAGCAAAGACATCTGTGTAATCAATTCCTTCTTCTTGTGTGTACCCTTGGACAACTAATCTAGCCTTGTTTTTGATGAAAAGTCCTCTATCATCCTTCTTATTTCTAAACACCCACCTGGTTCCTATGGTAGTCTTCCCATGAGGAAGGGGTCATAGGTTCCAAACCTTTTCTTCTTCTTCACTTGTCTTCTTCTTCATTTTGGAGCTTGTCTTCTTTCGAGCTGGTACTCTTGTGCCAACTTTTCTTTCGAAGGAAAGTTTTCACTTGTCTTCTTCTTTATTTTGGAGCTTCCAAAAGGAAAACATTTTCCTTCTAAAGCTTGCTTCTTCTCATCTTCTTAGAAGTTTTTTTCTTAGTCATATGGACAGTACTTTTTGGATTGCAGAGGCAATCCTTTACAAGAT
Source organism: Flaveria ramosissima (assembly GCA_025215565.1). Classification (NCBI taxonomy): domain Eukaryota; kingdom Viridiplantae; phylum Streptophyta; class Magnoliopsida; order Asterales; family Asteraceae; genus Flaveria; species Flaveria ramosissima. The sequence continues at coordinate 62,208,021 of CM046035.1, read as the reverse complement.
GAGAAGTACTGCCACACATAACACAATCCATTTTCTTCCTTCTGAGAGTCTTCCTTTGAGAACAAAACTGAACTTGATCACTTTCCTTCTCCATCTTCATTTTTGCAAATGACGTGGCAATTCTTTTATGGTGAGAACTACCTTTGGAGCTGGATGGTTCAGGTCGTGTAGCAGTGGTACACAACTGATCAACCTTCTTCATGATGTTGGGATGATTTGAACAAGAACTATAACTCTTAGTACTAGAGTTCAAGTTTTAGTCTTCAGCCTTAACCACCTCAAAACCTACAGAAATGAAACTTGTTTCTGCATAGAGTTAAAAGTGGCCTTTCCTCTTGAGCCTTCTTGGACTTTCTTTTGGCCTTTCTAATCAAGTTCTTTCTTCTAGACTTGGTCACTTTTTCTCTCCTCAGGAGAGTAGTGACCCTTCTTAGGATGCTATGTTTCACTCTTCTCAGAGTTATCCTTCACTATCTTCTCTTCATCCTCTTCACTCATGGGGTCTATGAAAGGAAGCTCATCTTCACAAGTTTCACACCTAGGAGATCTTACAGACAGAATTGTGTGTGGAGGAGCTATCTCAGTAGATCCCAGTCCCTGATTATTCTTTTAACAAACTTTTGCATGCAAGGATGAGGATATTATGTTCTTGAAGGTCTCTTCTTCAAGAACACATTTTTCTGCCCTGGCTTTGCTGATCACAAGCTCTGCCTGGTATTCAGTTAACTTAGTGATGAGATCTTTGATTTGAGTCATATAGTTGGTATTCTCATGTTTTAGAGTTGAAATGGTTTCCTCTAAATCTTCTATTTTAAGTATGTAATCATTTTTAGCTCTTTTGAAATCAAATTTTATGATATTTAAAGACTCAAGATCAGATCTCATCTGTAAGTTATAGGACATATATCTGTTACTTTTATCAATACATTCAATTGTACAGAGATGTTCCAATACCTTGGCTTCATCATGGTCAGCCATTAGTGCTTGATTTGGAGATGCATCTTCCACCTAAAAGCTTCATTCAAAGCCTCCTTCTTCAACAGCAACTGTATCTTACTGCTTTGTCTTCTCATTCTGGTTGGCTTTGTTAGTGTTGTTTGGTCAGGTTTGTGCTCGGCCACCATTTGTCCTTGGTGCCTTGCACTCCCTAGCAAAGTGTCCTATTTGGTTACAGTTGTAACATTTCACATTCCTCTTGTCCGGCCTAAAGTTTCCACTGGCTACATCGCTAGGAAACTTTCTCCCTATCCTCTTGTAGAACTGCTTGGCTCTATGAGTGAGAAGAACAATTTGCTGAACTATCTCTATGTACTCCAGATTATCTGGATGGATACAGTCAAGATCTTCAAGGGTGAAAAGAAAGTTTCCAGTGCTTTCATCAGCAGACATTAAAGCTTGTGAAGAACTTGTCTCTTGGCATGAACTTCCTTGAGTGTAACTCTCCTTTGGTGTCTCCGTGAAGGTGATGAAAGGACCCTTTTATGAGTTGTCAGGGTAGCACATACGATGATGCTATTGTTCTCTACAATCCCTTTCAACCACATGAAGGGTTGAACTCAGTTGATTGCTGGAGTTACTAGATGGATTTTGCATATTCATCTCCATCTGGTATCCATTAAGAATACCATACAACTCTGTAAGAGTAAGGGTCTTAAGGTTCTCAGTTCTCTTGATAACAACAAAATAATGTGTCCATTGTCTAGGAGGAGAGGACATGAACTTCCTTACAATGTCTCTAATTTCAAGAGTTACTCCAACATCCATTAGAGTATCCACAATCTCAACATACCTGAAGTATTGTTGAGTCATGGTTTCGCCTGTTTTAAAGGTGAAACTTTCAAACTGCTGCTTCAAGAGGTCCTTCTTATGCTCTTTTGCTTCGGTGGACCCCTCATACATGAGCTTCAGTGCATCCCATAGTTAGTTAGCAGTTTTGCACTTCTTGAAGCCCCTGTATATGGAGTTTGGAAGAGCAGTTTGGAGGGCAATCATGACTATCTGATCTAAGTCTATTCTCTTCATGTCTTCTTTAGAATAGTCAGCCACCTTCTTTGGAATCATACCACCCCCAGCAACAGCTGTAGAGGTGCTTGGTATGTGAGGTCCAGAGACAACAGATTCCCATATCCTGGAGTCTTGAGACTTGATAAAGCCTTCCATTCTTTGTGTCACACCCTGACCGACGGCTGAATCATCGGAGCGGGCGAATTTGAATCAATTGCTCATAGGTCATGGTAGTAAATACGTTGAAATATTATTAAATGTCAATTTCATTATATAATACTATACAAATATTTCATTACAATGCAATAAAGATTCAAACAACATAATAAAGTCTTTTATTAATCTAGGTCCAAGTCCTATATGAGCATGAAGAAGTTCTCTAAACTGCATCCTGAATCATGTTAAAAATACGGTCAACATATGATGTTGGTGAGTTCCCATGAATTTGTAAATACATATATAAACAACTTTTAAAAGGCAATTCAAGTCATAGGTTAAGAAATAATCCAAGAATATATAGATAGCATAATGATACAGTCAAACCTTGACAAAAGATTGGCCATAATAAGATATACGTTTAGCTAAGTGTACTTGCTTCCTATGATAATCAAGAATACGTCATCAGGAGCCGACAATAACCTCGGCTTTAGCATCAAATAGGCTTGTCAAGCCCATAGATCTATGACGTCGCTAGGCTAGCAATAGTTAATGATTGCTTTTACAAGATGACTATCATATAATACTTACCATTATCTCAAATAACCATAACAAAGTTTATAAGATCAGTTGCACGTGCATTACAAGTATTAAGATAATATACAAGTGTGCATTTATACGGTTAACATGCTTCACCCCAAAGATGTGAAATAAAAATAAAAATGGGGTATGGAAAACTCACATTGTATAATGATGGTTGTAGAGTACATAAGAAAGCTTGGATGTTCAAGAGTCAAAGGTGATGTCCTAAAGGATAAAAAGAAACAATAACTTGAGGTCGGAATTCATTACAAGAAGTTAGGACATTTAGAGAATTCCAAAAAGCGAAAGGTAGATTGAAAAAAAGATTATTACACCAACTTTAGATTCTGGACAGAATGTTTGGTAAGTGTGTGAACAGGTTTTAAAAATAGCAAACGGTTTTATAAAATTATAAAAATTTACTGTTAACTAGTTCAGAGTCTCCCGGACAACTTTTGTTTAGAAATATTTTTATGAAAAAAACCATAAATAGGTCAAAATAGCAGTACAAGACAGAAGGTGCTGAAATGCACATTTATCTTGTGAAGGCTATTGTTGAGTCGTGTTTGAAGACGTATAAACTATCGTTAAAAGGTTAATTCAATGAACTCAATATTGGAGTCTGATTTTACTAAATCTAGTTTGTTATGATCAAGTTATGGTTAGTTGAAGTCAGACTATATTCTAGCAAATATATAGTAAGGCACTTATGTGCACTTTTAAAATTGCTAAAGCATGAAAAAGGTTAGACAAATTTATTATGTCAATATATGGTATATTAGACTTCATTTGAGTTATATAAAAAAATATTCCAAGACTTTGGCATAGCCATCATTTAGAGAAATAATCTTGTGGAATAACTGAATGCGGCGGCATAGCCGTCCATATGCAAACGGGATTTTTTGTTTACGTTAGCGTGTTCTTAGCTTGATTTAGGAATGTTAGTGATTGTTATAAGGTTAGTGAATGTTAGAAGGTTAATGATGAAATTATAATTGTTAAAATTAAAAAAGATTTAGTAGAAGAAAGAATAAAAGTAAGAATATAAAGTCATGAGAGCAATTGGATGTTAGGATGATTGAAACAATATAAAAATGCATAATATAAAAGCAATATAAATTACCTTAGTATTAGAAAATTCTTGAAATTTCTTGTAAAAGAAATTCTTGAAATTGATCAAAACCAATGGATGAAAGAAAGATATATGAGTGAGATTTTTGAAGAATGAGCAAATGAAAAGTGATGCCTAAAGCTTGCTTTTATAGTTGAGGTTATGAGGGGGTTATGAATGGTGTTAATGGTGAGTTACAAGTCTTTTAAAAGGGGGTTATGATTGGAATTTGAATTAAATATAAGATTAAATAAAATAAATAGATAAAAGAATAATTACAATTTAAACTTTTAATTTATTAAAACCTTAATTTTAATTTAATGAACTTATTTTCTTATAAAATTTTTATAGACTTTATAAATCTCACAAAAACTTTGCAATTTGATTATTTATTTGATTGAATATTTAACATCTTATAAATATTAATAACCTTTCAAAATTTACAAAATTTATTATATAAATTATAAGGTTAAATTAAATTGATTAAGTGATACATTTATTATATTTAGAACATAAAAATATATAAAATGACTAAATAATGAATTTGATTTACAAGATTGACTCAAACGGGTTCGGGTTTGACTTTCTAGTTTGAAAATGGGTCGGATGTTACACTTTGACACCAAGTGTCAAAGTATTCAGGAGTGATCAGTGGGGACTTTGTCATGGTTCCGGTTTCCATATCAGCCTTTGTGAGAGCTGCCATTTGAGATGTTAAGTATTTTGTGAGACTGAGGGATCTAAGATGGTAAGATCTTACAATCAAGAGCCTGGAATGCTCTGATACCAATTGCAGGACCGTTTAAGGGATGGTCAATACAACTAGTCTCACAATGAGGAGAGTGTTAGAACACTTAACAGATCAAACAGGGAACCGGGACTTATATTATGATATTATGAACACAAGTAAACAAGTGATAGAAACTTAAGAACACAACAACAAAGTAAAGGTTTTCAAGATTGCAGTATATTGCTTCTCAAGTTCTTTTACAGGTGTTACAAAGCATAAGAATAAGATACAAGGACTTGAGACACTTTATACTACATCCTATAACCGGCCATACTTTGAAGGCCAGCTGGAAACACTAATCTAGACAACAACAAGATCAATGTAAAGTCAAAAGACAGATTTGTCTTTTGACTAGTGTCTATGACATGCCATAGCTCTCATCCTAATATATTACAAAAAGGATAAAAGTACATAAAGTAGAAAGTTACAGACTCAAAACCTCAATATACAGTTACAAAAAGCATGGACCATTCACCAACTTGTATAAGTTGATGAGTCTTCAGAGTTGCAGCGAAAAGTTGGTCAGTTTTATGAAAAGTACATCAGAGAAAGCATGTCCTTCAAAGTCTTTGGAAGAAATCTGTCTTCACTTCATTGGCTTCAGAAGACTTTGTCTTCGAAGCTTCGGAAGACTTCACTTTTGGCTTCAGAAGATATTGGTCTTGGCTTTGGAAGATTTCATACTTAGAATATTTTCTAGTGCATAGTATGAAACTTCCAAAGGAACTTCTACTTAGTACCAAGTGCATGCATGCAGGAAGCACTTGGGTTGTTTTGGGTGCATCAACCTTTCTATAAGCCTTACACACTTAATATATCAAATAGAGAATCGACTAATGAAACAATCAACAAAAGTAAAGAACACAAGCAGAACACAAGTATATGGTTTTCAAGAATGATGTATATTGTTGTCAAATGTTTTAAAATTATTACAAGACTTAGTCTTAAGGACTGGTACCTAAGATAATTTATACTACATCCTACAGGCTGCCATAGTTTGAAGGCCAGCTAAAACACTAATGTAGACAACAAGAGTGTTTTACAATTGTTACAAGGCTTAGTCCTAAGGACTGGTGCCTAAGGTAATTTATTCTACATACTACTGCCGGCCATACTTTGAAGGCCAACTGGAATGCTAATCTAGACAACAAGAAAAATGTAAAATCAAAAGACAGATTTCCTTATGACTAGTGACTATAACATGCCATAGCTCACATCATTATCTATTACAAAAAGGATAAAAGTAGAAAGTAGAAAGTTAGAGACTCTAATACGTTAATCTACAGTTGACAAAAGTATGGAGATATCACCAACTTGTATAAGTTGGTGAGTCTTTAAAGATGGCAACGAAAAGTTCAGATTTTGTTAAAGGCATGTTAGAGAAAGCATGTTTTCTCTGTTTTTGGAAGAAATCAGTCTCTTGGCTTCGGAAGACTTTTTATTGAAGCTTCGGAAGACTTTATCTTGAAGCTTCGGAAAACTTCATCTTTGGCTTCGGAAGAAATGGTCTTTGACTTCATCTTAGTGCTTTTGTCAAATCTTTTGAAGTAACTTTCCTTGTACTTCAGTGTGCATGATGAAAGATCTTTGGTTGCATCAGCTACTAAGTTAACTCTTACATACATGAGTAATAGAAAAATATATTAAAAAGGAATATAAATGTAATGTTTAGTTGAATAGTAATCAATATGGGTAATAGGATGTAGGAGTTTTTTTTATAAATTAAGAGATACATATAAAAAAATGATGCTTTTAGTTAAATGCTATGGATAGAGATCGGAAAACCATTATGAATGCTCTCATAAACATATGGCCAATTTGACCTTTTTTATAAAAAAAACTTAAGTATAAAAATATAAAGTATGATCATAGTTCATGAGATACTAATTTTATATCATTTCTTCAACAATTAAGATAAACAAATAAACTAATCAATAGGCCAGAAGAGCGTTAATTATTTACTATCATTTCTTCTTTATTTGAAGTAAAAGTTAATGTATAAAAACAAAAAAATAAGGTTAGTTGTTGCCTTTATTTGTACCATTTGCTTTACCAGGTGTACGAAAATACTATAGAAACCGACATAATATATTAAATATATATAATATTTATAAAAAATAAATCAGAAAACAAGTTGACTCGGGAGCCAACCTGGCTCAACTCGTATATATGAGCCAAGCCTGAGCTCACATTTTGGGCTCGTAAAGATAAAAGAGCCACCTCGGCCCCTTTAGACTAGCGGAAGCGAGCCTACCCCAGCTCCGCTCACTTACCATTTAAGCAATTTTTTAAAGTTAAAATTTTTGTAATGTGATCCACCGTCACTTATGATCACTTGTGGAATACCAAATCTTAAAAAAAATTAGGTTGCACAAATTTGCACACCTGATTAAGATGGTTGGTCTTGTAGCAATTGCTTCAACCTATTTACACGTAATCAACTCCCACCAAGATAAGATGGTTGGTCTTGTAGCAATTTTTAACCTATTTACACATAATTAACTGCCATAAGATAGGATAGTTACCTAATGAATTTAGGAATGAGACCATGATATCAATGGCCCAAACATCAAATATGTTCATGACAAGGATTGGTTGCATGTTCATCTCATTCGTCTTTGAAATACTCCCTAATTATTAACACTTGACATAGTTTTTTCGCAACGTAGATGCATATTGGAAGATGTTGGGCTAATAAAAACCATGTGATAACAGTTGTGTCATTTTTTCTACCTATTGAAAAGTCCTCCATATGCATATGAATGTGTGTGTGCCAAAACATATTAGATATAATCAGGTGGCACACAACGTCTAATAATTTGATCTACACCCACATTAAATAGATAAGGTTCATTCCAAATATTATATATCACTTATGTCATAAACTTTTGTTTTTCTTCTTTGGATAATCTTTCGGTGTGGTACTTGCAGCTAGATAATTAATGTAGTTAGCATACCTTGATGTTGTCGAAACGACTAGCAATGGTTCATCCATAAATGTTTCATTGATTCCAAGTTAGTATCTTCTTCTAAGATTGGAATCCTTGACACATGATTTGCCACCATGTTTTCACATCCTTTTTTTTTATCATGGATTTCAAATCAAACTCTTGTAATAGTAGAATCCATCGAACTAGTCTTGGTTTTGTATCTTTCTTCTCCATTAAGTATCTAATTGCACTATGGTGAGATAAATTATTACCTTACTTCCAAAAATACTATTCCTACATTTATATAATGCATATACTACCAAAAGCAGTTTCTTTTCCGTTGTTGTATAGTTTAAGTGTGTATCGGATAAAGTTTTCTTTGCGTAATATATAGTGACGAGTTTATTATCCATCATTTGACTCAACACGGAGCCAACAACATAGTTACTTGCATCACATGTAATTTCAAAAGGCATTGACCAATTTAGTGATTGCAAGATTAGGGCCTCAACCAATTTCTCTTTTGAAATGTTGAAAGTAGTAAGACATTCATTATCAAACAAGACATCTTTTAAAGATAGATCTTTTAAAGATTTGGATATGACACTAGATCCTTTATATAAACCTGCTATAAAAACTTGCATGTCCAAGAAAAGAACAAATGCCCTTGACATTTATAGGGGAGGTATGTTATAATAAGTTTGACCTTTGCAAGATGAACCTCAATTCCTTAACTCAAGACTATGTGTCGCAAAACTATTCCCATCTGAACCATTAAATGGCTTTTTTCAAAACTTAAAACCAAAAACAAATATTTTTAAAACCTTTTGTAATTCTTGAAGACAATTTTCGTATGACCAAAATTCAAAATATCATCCACAAAAATTTCTAAGGGCTCCATAACTATTTCTAAATAGATACTCATCATGAATATTTGAAAGGTGGCTAAGGCATTACACAACTCAAATAACAATCACCTATATAGGAAAGTGTTGTAAGGGAAAGTGAGTGTGCTCTTTTATTAGTCATCAGGATGTATTGATATTTGATTATCTTGAATATCCTCTACAAAACAATAAAAATTTTACCTATGAATTCCCAATTATTTGATCAATATTAAGAAGAAGAAACTAATCCTTCGATGTGGTGACATTAATTTTTCTATACTCGATTCAAACACGTCACACACTTACTAGTCGAGTAACAATTTGCTCACCACTAACAATTTTAATTACATGTATGCTTGCTTTCTGTAGTATGGTTTGTGTTGGACTTATGTGGGTGCTATCTGAAATTGGATAAATGATACCTACATCTAATCACTTTAGCATTTCTTTCTTCACAACTTCATAGATATTTAGATTTAATCTCACTTGAGTGTTTTGTGATGGTTTAGCTTCTACATTTGTGATGATCTTGTATCACAATAAAAGGGCTAATTCCTTTCAAATTTGCAATTTTTCAACCTATTATAGCCTTATGTATTCATGAAACTTTCAATAGAAATCTTCCCAATCTTTCTCCAAATTAGCTGCAATGATTGTAGGTAAGGTCTGATCTTCCGCTAAAAAAGCATAATTGAGATTCTTTGAAAGATCCTTCAGATCCTAGTGGGTGGACTTTCTAATGAGGGTTTTATCTTTGTGTCAATCTGACCAGGAAGGTTCTTCACATAATGTGTCAATAGTAGTCTACCATCATGTATGGCCATCAACTCCAACTCTCGTTCCTCATCTTTTAAATCTTTGGCATTGTCCAAATTTGACATGCCACAAATGAAACACAAATTTATGGTATCATGCTTATTTTCGCATGCTAAAGGAGTTTTACCTAGTGTAAACTCACCTAAAAGACGTTTGAAAATTCATTGCCAGCTCACTAGCTAAAGGAGTTCTATACTTGTATAATCTCAAAGATAAAGATAAGGATAGAATAATTAATAAAAGGCTAAAGTATAATACTTATTAAAGTATTGTTAAAGAATGATAGTTAAAGCTTAAGTGACTAATAAAGTTAAAATGATTGTTAAAGATAAGAAAATAGATAAGCTATAGTATTTATGCTAAATTATTTATACTGAAGTATTTTGTTAAACTTAAATAGAACTACTCAATAATGCTGATTTTTTAATCCATATTAAGTTGACAATTATGATGAATGAATAAAGGTAGCTAGCTTTACAAGGACTGTAGAGCTACCCCGATATGTTAAAGACTGGCATTCTAGTTAGAGACATGTTTCGTTATTGTTTACCAGTAATGTTGTAAGATAATAAATTATATAATAAAGTTGTAATTCCATTGTAAAGAATGTATGGTGGATTACAGTTTAAGAATATGTTTTCGGATTTTCAAATACAATTGTGAGGTTTCCTATAAACGGGGCCCTATAATTTTTGCTTGGGTTAAAATCATTAAGTACATACTATAAAAAATAGGGTTTCTGTTTTTTAAACTTAATTTTGTTCACTATATTAACCATACCCCCTTTAGAACATGTTATGGGGTTTTTATTATGTCTATTAATTCAATGGTCCATCTACAAGATACAATCATTGATAAGTTTGTAATTTTTTTTAAAAAATATTTTAATCGATACATAATACCTAAAAGTGAAAAAAAGGGTTTAGCCCCTTGAAAATTTGGGTCCCATAAGGTTGCCCAATTGGCACACCCTCAGCACCGGTTATGTTAGGAATCACATCAAGACTTGTAATGAATCAAAGAATTGTCAAGGGTAATAACATCACTAAACCTGCATTAAGAAAAACTATCATGTTTCTTATAAGTTTATTCATGCAAGTTGTAAGGCCCCGTTCCCGAGATGCTTACAGCTGGTAAATCATCGCACATAAAACATATAATTTTATTAACTTGAAGAAACATCGCAACGGAAACATTAAAACAACATTTAATTTCATCATAAAAGCTTTTGCAAAATAATACATCGTTATCAAATTACAAAATACTTGTTGCATTACATCACAAAAGCATTATAAATATCGATGCCATCCAAAATGAGCCGAGTAGCCGCCCCGTGCCATCCTCAGCAACCTTTACCTGCCAACTGAAAACACATAAAAGTCAGCGTTGCTGAGTGAGTTCTAGTTTTAAGTAAAACATAATTTATCTTTCGTTTAAAACCGTTCTTTACTTTTGCATGTGATCACACATTATACGTACACATAGATAATATTATTATTATCTTCATCGTTCATTCATGCTTTTTTACTTTCATTCATACGTTCATCTTTACTTCTTTACATTCCATCCAAAACCATGAACTTTACCCTACCGTCATGCATAAAGCGGGTACTGGGCCGAGGTCTATCATAGACCCCCCCCCCCCCCATCATGGCGCACAGCAACCGGGCCACAGTACTAGGCTAAATTCAGGTGTACCATTGTCATGTGCTATACCCGCCGTCATGCATAAAGCGTGTACTGGGCTGAGGTCTATCATAGACCCCCCGTCATGGCGCACAGCAGTCGGGCCATAGTACTAGGGTAAGCGACAAAGGTTCCATCAAATGGTCAATCATAAAGAAAGACCCCAGTGTGCATCCTTCTGGGTAGCTATCCCACACACCATTGAACTAACACCCTTCATTGGGCGTGTTTCCACATACAAGCCTTGCAAGACTTACTTTTCTTTCAATCGTTCATTAATGCATGCATTCTTTCATTACGTTCCTCTTTTCATTATCTTCCGCTTTACGTTACATAATACTTTTCATTTCATTCATTAACATTCAACGCAAAGCCACGGAAAGATCAACATACATAAACAGGAACATCAACAAGATCATGCAAATCTTCATACATATCAACATGCATACGTAACATATACACACATACCATCATACATAACAACATCATCATACATCATCATCATCTTATATCATTCATGCTCATCACATCATCTTTGACTTCAAAAGTCAACTTACATAAACCGTCGGGAACCTCCCAAGTCAAAACCTACTTCTACACTTTTCCCCGAAAGTCAGAAACAAACCATGCTCTTTCGGGCGTATGAGCCCTATTGGACATATGGACCCTATTCAGTCGCATGGCCTTCCATGCGCATGAGAACACTAAGGCGAATGGACACTTTGGGCGAATGAACACTTACGCGTATGGGCTTACAGTCGCATAATTTTCATGCGTATGAACCTCAGTCGCATGGCCTCCAGGCGCATGGACCTCAGTCGCATGACTTTTAGTCGGGTGACCTTCAGTCGCATGACCATTCGGCCGTATGGCCTTCAGTTGTATAACCTTCAATCGCATGCCTTTCAGGGGCATGAACTTCAGTCGCATGTCTTCCATGCGTATGAACCTCAGTCGCATGGCACCTATACGCATGGACCTTAGTCGCATGCCTTTCAGCCGTATGGCCTTCAGTCGCATGCCATTCGGGCGCATGGACCTCCAGTCGCATGAGCCCTAGCTGATGTAGAATGCAGTCCACCCCGAACCTAACCTGCAATTTTCGGCCTCCAAACCCTTTCAAACGTGTTCTATGCTCAAATCAACCATCCTAAACCTTAGAAACATCTACCACAACACCATTCAAGCCCACACAAGCCCGAAATCAAACCCCACCCGAATCACACACATACCCATACATATACATACGGGTTTTACACCCAAACAACCAAGAAACGATTTTTAGATGTGTTCCAGCCCCAAATCAGTTGAAAACATGTAAAAGAGGGGTCTTAGAACTCACATTAACAACCCCTTCGAGTAGAGCTTCAATCCAACCCGCTACACCTCAACCTTTGCGCTTGATTCTTCAAAAACCCTAGGTTTTGTTCTTGCTCGTTTCTCTCTCTCTCTCTAGCCGAATGAAAAAGGGAAGAATGAGGGGAGAATGGGCTGCCTTCTTCCTCTTATACCCCCACTCATTCAAGGGTTTTCCCGTTTTGGCAAGTTTGGTCCCTCGACTTTGGACTTTATTTCTTTTCTTTCTTTTGTCGGCTTCAAAGAAAATAATCGGGTGTTACAAGTCCACCCCCGTTATATAGGTTTCGTCCCCGAACCTGTTATTCCTCAAACAAGCGTGGGTAATGCTACCTCATCTCTTCTTCAGTCTCCAACGTAGACTCAGATCCCTTTCTGTGCTTCCACTAAACGCGCACAAGTGGGACCACTTTATTCCTCAATCTCTTCTCTTTACGGTCGACGATTGCCACTGGTTGCTCCACATAATTGAGTCGTTCATCTACCTTGATATCGTCCAGTGGTAAAACCATATCCTCGTCTGCTATACACTTTCAAAGATGAGATACATGGAATGTCGGATGAATTCCACTTAACTCCTCTGGTAATTCTAGTCTATAGGCCACCTCTCCTACTCGAGCAATGATTCGGAAAGGCCCTATGTACCTCGGGCTCAACTTGCCCCGCTTTCTGAACCGAATGATACCTTTCCAAGGTGAGACTTTCAACATAACTCTATCACCCACCTAGAACTCAATCGGTCGACGTCTCTTATCGGCATATGACTTCTGCCTATCTTTAGGCTTTCAACCTCATGAACCTTCAACTGTTGGGATGCATAGGCTATAACCTTTCTCCTAGCATCGACATCGACACACATCCCAACCCCGAGTAGAAAGCATCTGAATAAACCACCAAATCTTCACTTCCATCGGGCAACGACAAAACAGGAGCTTGAGTCAACCTCGCCTTTAACTCCTCGAACACCTACTCTTGAGCTTGACCCCATACAAATTTCACACCCTTACACTACCGTCCCTTTTTGTCAGCAATAAGACCGGAGCACCCCAAGGAGAGATACTCCGTCTAATGAACCCCCCCTTATCGAGCAACTCCTGCAGTTGTTCCATCAATTCCTTCATCTCAGTCGGAGCCAACTGATACGGTGCTCTAGCTACAGGCTGAGCACCTGGTATCAAGTCAATCTGAAACTTGATCTCCCAGTCAGGTAGCACTCCTGGTAAGTCTTCGGGAAATACATCTGGAAAGTCACACACACTTTCCCGCCACCGCCATTGAAATCACTTTTGGAATCGTAGTGACCCAATCACCATAAACCGTCACCGAACTCCCGTCAGGTGTTGTCAATCGGATCATCTTCTTGCGACACACAATGTTCGCCTCGTAGTCCGCCAACCAATCCATTCCTAGGACTACATCAAAACCACCTAAGGTCATCATGGACAGTCTAACAGGAAACTACTTATGACCTTCTAATTCAATATCGCAGCCTTCTATCGCCTCAGAAATCCAGGTAGACTTACCTATGGCAGTTTCTACATCGAAGGGCTCATCAACACTTCTACTCCTAATGGGCAACTTAGCACAAAAGCAGCAGAAATAAAACTCCTTCTAGCACCAAAATCGAACAACCCAAGAGCAAGAGTTTGATTACTAGATACGTACCTGGCACGACATCAGGGTCCGTCCTAGCCTCCTCCTGCGTCATCGTAAACGCTCTGGCACTCTTCCTTCTCCTCCAGCCTTCTTCACTCCCGAACCTTCAGCCCTCGGCTTCTTGTAGTCTCTACTCATGTGACCCTCTCCACCACAGTTAAAACATCTGACCGCACGACAGTCCTTTGCTATATGCCCCGTCCTCCCGCATTTGAAGCATAAGTTCGATCCCAACCTACATTCTCCAATATGCTCCTTTCCACATTTGCCACACTCCTTCGACCCCGCACCGGTGACCACACGACGGTCATCCACCCGTGCCTCCTTGTTACTCGTCGGGGCACCACCTCGACCAAACCTTTTCCCACTCCAATACTGGTCACTACCACCTTTCTTGCTCTCTTCAGCCACCACCAGAGTTCTCTCATCATACAACCTCCCTGCCACGTCTACCGCCAACCTAAACGTGCTCGGTCGGGTAGCAATCATGTGCCTGCAAATATCCGCTGGCAAACCCTGAATATACCTCTTAATCTTTCATGATAGAGGTGTCACCTGATCAGACACTAGCCGTGCCATCTCATTAAACTTTGTGGTGTATTGCTGATGAGTCATTGTTTCTGCTTCCAGCTGCAGAAACTCTCTCTCCACTTTGTCTATCTCCCGATGAGGACAGAACTCCTCAATCACCAGCCTCTTTAGCTCAGACCAACTCATTCTCCCAATTGCCCGACTACCCTCGGCTTGGACAATATTGTCCCACCAGCACAGAGCCGAGTCCACAAACGAGTAGGCAGCAAACTTCACCTTTTGGTCTTCTCGGCACTCGCTGATATTCAGAACAACTTCCATTTCTCTCACCCATCGGTGAGCAGAAGCAGTACCATTACCATCAAAAGTAGGGGGCTTGCACCTTTGAAATGCCCCGTAGTTACAGCCTCGTGCCGCCTCCGGCGTGGGCTCTTCTTCCTCATCTTCTTCTTCGTCATCAGATAGAACCGTCTCAGTCTCGGGCTGTCTTCTTTCGCCCGTGGGCCTACTTCTTTCCTTCCCTTCCCCTTCCCTCACAGCCTTGATAACGTCGGTCACCACAGACGGTAAGATTGTCTGCATGACCTGATGAACTTCTTCCACAACAGTCTCCTTTACTAAGGCTCTCAGGTAGCACTCGCACTCATCACCATCCTCCAGATGAGGGGTCTCAGGTTCTTCATGAACCACCTTTTCAACTCTAGGCCTTCCTCTTTTGGGTCGCAGATCAGCACCAGGCCCACCACGACCTCACACCTTAAAGCTTTAGAAGATCTACCACCGGCCATCCTCAAACACACACTGAAAGATTCAAACACCAACACGGTCATTCAAGGGAACGGCTCTGTTTATGTCAAGTATAGTAAGTCCCTAATTACAGTGGCCAGTTCTGATTAGCCACTTACTTCACTTACTTTACTCTTCATACCCCGAGCATTACCTATCCTGACTACATCAGTATCTAAATCTACAAACAACACATAGCCACATAACATGCGCACGTAATACCGATTAACATTAAGAAAATACTTGATGGCACGCAGCTACTCAGATTGGCATCCCTTCCCTTTCCGTCCCATTTTCAGTTTAAGTTAAGCTTTATTTTGAAAATTTACCCGTTTCAATTAAACTATGGCTCAGATACCAGCTTGTAAGGCTCCGTTCCCGGGACGCTTACAGCTGGTAAATCATCGCACATAAAACATATAATTTTATTAACTTGAAGAAACATCACAACGGAAACATTAAAACAACATTCCATTTCATCATAAAAGCTTTTGCAAAATAATACATCGTTATCGAATTACAAAATACTTGTTGCATTACATCACAAAAGCATTATAAATATGGATGCCATCCAAAATGAGCCGAGTAGCCGCCCCGTGCCATCCTCAGCAACCTTTACCTGCCAACTAGAAACACATAAAAGTCAGCGTTGTTGAGTGAGTTCTAGTTTTAAGTAAAACATACTTTATCTTTCGTTTAAAACCATTCTTTACTTTTGCATGTGATCAAACATTATACGTACACATAGATAATATCATTATTATCTTCATCGTTCATTCATGCTTTTTTACTTTCATTCATACGTTCATCTTTACTTCTTTACATTTCATCCAAAACCATGAACTTTACCCTACCGTCATGCATAAAGCGGGTACTGGGCTGAGGTCTATCATAGACCCCCCGTCATGGCGCACAGCAGCTGGGCCACAGTACTAGGGTAAATTCAGGTGTACCATTGTCATGTGCTATACCCGCCGTCATGCATAAAGCGTGTACTGGGCTGAGGTCTATCAAAGACCCCCCGTCATGGCGCACAGTAGCCGGGCCACAGTACTAGGGTAAGCGACAAAGGTTCCATCAAATGGTCAATCACAAAGAAAGACCCCGGTGTGCATCCTTCTGGGGTAGCTATCCCACACACCGTTGAACTAACACCCTTCATTGGGCGTGTTTCCACATACAAGGCTTGCAAGACTTACTTTTCTTTCAATCTTTCATTAATGCATGCATTCTTTCGTTACGTTCCTCTTTTCATTATCTTCCGCTTTACGTTACATAATACTTTTCATTTCATTCATTAACATTCGACGCAAAGCCACAGAAAGATAAACATACATAAACAGGAACATCAACAAGGTCATGCAAATCTTCATACATATCAGCATGCATACATAACATATATCACACATACCATCATACATAACAACATCATCATACATCATCATCATCTTATATCATTCATGCCCATCACATCATCTTTGACCTCAAAAGTCAACTTACATAAACCCCCGAGAACCTCCCAAGTCAAAACCTACTTCTGCACTTTTCCTCGAAAGTCAGAAAACAAACCATGCTCTTTCGGGCGTATGAGCCCTATTTGGCGTATGGACCCTATTCAGTCGCATGGCCTTCCATGCACATGAGAACACTAAGGAGAATGGACACTATGGGCGAATGAACACTTAGGCGTATGGGCTTACAGTCGCATAGCCTTCAGTCGCATAATTTTCATGCGTATGAACCTCAGTCGCATGGCCTCCAGGCGCATGGACCTCAGTCGCATGACTTTCAGTCGGGTGACCTTCAGTCGCATGACCATTCGGTCGTATGGCCTTCAGTCGCATAACCTTCAATCGTATGCCTTTCAGGGGCATGAACTTCAGTCGCATCTCTTCCATGCGTATGAACCTCAGTCGCATGGCACCTATGCGCCTGGACCTCAGTCGCATGCCTTTCGGCCGTATGGCCTTCAGTCGCATGCCATTCGGGCGCATGGACCTCCAGTCGCATGAGCCCTAGCTGATGCAGAATGCAGTCCACCCCGAACCTAACCTGCAATTTTCGGCCTCCAAACCCTTTCAAACCTGTTCTAAGCTCAAATCAACCATCCTAAACCTTAGAAACATCTACCACAACACCATTCAAGCCCACACAAGCCCGAAATCAAACCCCACCCGAATCACACACATACCCATACATATACATACGGGTTTTTCACCCAAACAACCAAGAAAACGATTGTCAGATGTGTTCTAGCCCCAAATCAGTTGAAAACATGTAAAAGAGGGATCCTAGAACTCACATTAACAACCCCTTCGAGTAGAGCTTCAACCCAACCCGCTACACCTCAACCTTTGCGCTTGATTCTTCAAAAACCCTAGGTTTTGCTCTTGCTCCTTTCTCTCTCTCTCTCTCTAGCCGAATGAAAAAGGGGAGAATGAGGGGAGAATGGGCTGCCTTCCCCCTCTTATACCCCCACTCATTCAGGGGTTTTCCCGTTTTGGCAAGTTTGGTCACTCGACTTTGGACTTTATTTCTTTTCTTTCTTTTGTCGGCTTCAAAGAAAATAACCGGGGGTTACACAAGTACCTATCCTTTATGGATTAGAATATCAAGTGAAAATCAAAAACTCAAATCATATGCGAAATACAAGGTTTGCGAGAAGTTCAAGATGATGGATACAAATCCTATCGCGCGAGAACTTAAACTTGTCGCACGACAACCACATATTGTCGTGCATGAACATTTATTAGTATAAATAATTATTTTTCCTTTGAATTTCATTATGTGTGTGTTTCATATTGAGAAAGTTCTCTGAAGGTTAGAGAGTAAAGGGTTGTGTGATAGGCTGGTTGAGTGGAGCTCACCTTGGGCGGATTGAGCTTCGACGATGTAAACTTCTTTGTTATTGTAATATTTTGATTAATAATATTTGATTGAGTTTGTTTGAAGTTTGTTGATATCACACACGCACACATCCGTCTTAATTTGATTATCAAGTGCAACAATATGTAGAAGCGATCGTGATGACTACTTTACATTTAGCATCAGAGCAAGGTATTGCTCTTGATACATGGATTTTCATTTCACGATCATCCGTTTAAGACATTAAACATGGTGGTTAAAGATCTAAAAGTTTAAATCGAGTTTGGACCGGTTTCGAAGGAGAAGAAGGTGAAACCAAGGGTTAATACACATGAAATCGGCTTTCTTATACCATTACGCTCGGTATCTTCGACTTTGGATAGTGGAAAACGAAGATTTGAGGCCATAGCAGTGACTGAAACATATTAAAGTCGATTTTTGTTGATGTTTCCCTTGGAATAACTTTTTTATACGAGAACTTTATGCGACAACTTTCATTCGAGAACTTGCATGAGAAAACTTTTCATGCAAAATCTTCACAGGAGTAACCGCCACTTATGAAAATTTTCTCATGCAAAAACTTAACCATGTGAAAATTTCATTGTCCATACAAAAACTATGAGCGAATCCAATTTTTGTATAACCTTTGCAAATGCGAGAACATGATCCATATGCAAAAACTTATTATTATTATTATATGAAAGTTTTGGAACAAGTGTTTCTGCTTATATCTAGAAGATGCTGGATGATTTGAAGTTTGGTACTTAAACAATGGTTTTAGTGATGTTTGATCAAGTTCACGACTCTATATCTATAACATTTGCTAATAATCTCTTGGCTTAGTTGTCAAGGGGGAGGTGCTCTTGGAGGTCCAAGGTTCAAACCTTGGCATGGGTAAATATTACTAAATTGGTGATGCTAACGACTAACAATTAACCAACCGTTCAAAAAAATCTATAACATTTGATTCGGGTCGTTCGTGAATTGAAACTTGACAATGTAGGCTTATCTTATCTTACCAATGGGGACAATGATCGAACTGTTTAATTAAGTGAAGAAATCAAGTTTGTTTGGTATTCTTGCTTTCAAAATATGGGCTTATTGCATCTTACATAAGGGGAAGATTACTTTAGATGATCTAGTTCGTCATTGTAACCTTTCGTATTTTTGTTAAAATAAAAGTTAACCCCGTTATATTCTTATAAGGACCATTGTTGTCATTTATGAAACTTAGGGGGCTACTTATGCTTGTTTTTTTATTTTACATTATTTCTTTAATTTAAAGTTAATATCTTAAACAATTAAATTGTATACAATAATAATAATTATAATACTAATAACAATAATAATAACAATAATAATAATAATAATAATAATAATATAATAATATTAATAATATAATAATAATAATAATTTATAAAAGTTATTAAACTTAAAATAAAGGAAACTGATTAAAAGTTAAAGTTTATTTAAGTCTAGGGGGTTGTTTATTAATTTTGAAACTTTAAATGAAAGTTTTAAGCATAAAATAATAAATTGAAAACCAAAGGGACCATTTGTGTAAATAACTAAAACCAAACCCCCCCTTCTGTTCAACCCATATTTCCTGCCAAGAAGCCCGGCCATAGCCCAAAAGCGATTAAAACCTTCGAATTATGAATCAAACCGTTCCAAATCGTTTCGTGTACATGTTTCGAACTTGAATGCACATAATAATTGTGTTTAAACACCGTTTACAACCCAATCAAATGCATAACCGAAACTCCTTTAATCATATAGCCGTTTGAGCCTTAAACACTAGTAATAATTCAATTAATTCAACCAAATCGAACGTCTATCTATCCTTAATCAAATACAACTTTCAATTTCACCTGAAAACACACAAACATTGAACTCGATCACCACTTTCATCACGAACCTGCAACATATTCGAACTTTATCATCTGGACATCAAGAACCAAAATTGATAAAGGGCTTTTGATCTCAAACACCATTAGAAGCTTCCTGTACAATTAATTTGATTACTATCAACGTTTGCATCTGGAATCATACTCAATCTTGGTTCGCGACAGTTTCATCATCTTGTAACCTCGATTCAAACATCATCCTGGTAATACTACTCACACCCACACTCGATTTTACTTGGGGATTAAAAGCCCCGAGGTTAATTTCATTAACATAATCAATCTAGGGTTCAATTTGAATCAAATCGAAATTAGGGTTCTTAGGATTTGGGAGATTCTTTGAAACTATGTTCTTAAAATTTAAAACTCATTCCATACCACGGCCACGGCTCTGGTTTACTAGTTACACACACACATCCCCTACCCGAGGTCCCGGGTTCAAGCCCGGCAACCTCTAATTATTTTTTAAGGCTTTTTCAGCCCTTAAAAAATATGGAAAATTACTAAAAATTATTAAAATCAATTTTTGTAAACTTATTTATTTTTAAAGTCACTTAATTAATTTTTGTAAATTTATTTTCTTTAAATACTTTACTATTTTTATAAAACAAAGGTTATATTTATCTTACTTTTATAAAAATAGACTTTAAATAATGATTTAAATCACTAAAAATTATTATTGATTCAAACGTTATTGTTTAAATCATAATTATTACAAATAAATATAAAAATGAATTTGCAATTTATATTTAAGCTTTGTCAATTATTATAAATGATTTAAAATTCATTTCTTTATGATAAATTGGCATAATTCTTTTCTTTAAAATTAAAATAAAAGTGTTCTCATTATTAACTCTTATTTATAAAAAAAACCCCAGATTCTTATCGAAACCCTAGTTCACGTTAAATCGTTAATCTTATTATTAACCTTAATCTTGTAATATATACGTTTAGGTACCTTGTAAAGGAATTCATTGGAACATCGTCTATTATTATTAATCATCTTATATACATATACGTCATGTGAGTTTTTCATGCCCTTCTTTATATTATTACACACCTTTTTGGGGTGAAACATGTTAACTTATAAACATACAATTGTAAACCTTTTGATACTTGTAAACGCCCATGCAATTCATCTTTACTTTTTGTCATGGTTATTTGTATTATTGTGAGTTTTACATGAGATACATTATATGTTGACAATCATTAACTATTGCTAGCCTGGCGACGTTATAGATCTATGGGCCTAACAAGCCTATTTGGTGTTAAAGCCGAGGTTATTGCCGGCTCCTGATGACGTATGCTTGTTCATCATGGGAACCAAGTACACTTAGCTAATCGTTATATACTTGTAAACTTATTCTTGGTCAAGTTTTGATTGTAGTTATATGTATTTTATAAACTTGCATAATTCGTAACCATTGACATGAATTGCTACTTGTAAACTTTAATATATATATATATATATATATATATATAATATATATATATATATATATATATATATGTATGTATATATATATATATATATATATATATATATATATATGTATGCTTAACCCATGGAAAACTCATCAACTTTCATAGTTGACCTTTATTTTAACATGTTTCAGGAAATGCATAAGTTTGATGATCTCTTTGAAGCATGCTCACACCTAGGATTTGGACCTAGGAAAAATGAATAAATTATCTTGAATCTTTGATGTTGAACATTTGTTTACTTTATTTCTTTAAGACATTTGGTTGTAACGTTTATTTACACTTATGATAATAATATTTATATTTAATGGTACCGTTATGTGGCTGTGAACAATCTTAATCCTCACATCTCGACGATTCCGCCGTTAAGGTTGGGGTGTGACAGATTGGTATCAGAGCCCATAACTATAAGGATTTAGGTTATTAGAAATGGTGACCTAGACTATAGTTTATGCATGAACCTCATAAGAAAAATCTTTATGATCTTGTAAATATATATTGTTGCATGCTACATGATGCTACCTATTTAGGAATGCCTATTAATGTGCAACTTGATGCCTTTAGTTAGGATTGCCTTGTAATTTAGAAACTTGGTTGCCTTGTCTCCCAAACTTTTTTTTAATCCTTTATCTCCCCGACGAATGAAATCTCTTAAACTTATTCTCGACGACACGTAGGATCGTACGCTTTATATCGAAGGTTTAAATCCTTAGACTTTATGTCTAATCTATGAAAATCTCATCAAGGTTTTGATTCCATGAGCCTAAAGAAATATTGTGTGACATATAGACACCTGTATTCTGGATTTCCTGGCAAAAAGCCTTCGGGCTAAGGTAAGCATTTCGCATAAATCCTATAGGACTAGTTATGCTTATCTGGGGATTTCTGGGATGAGTGATAAACTATGGTCAATATACACAAGTTTCTAAGGCAATTGGATTAACTTACCTTGACGTGTCAATGTTTTCAAATGGTAATGCATTACCAAATGGAATCATTCCATGTGTGTTTTACAAGTCTTGAATAATCTTTGATTTATTATCTTTTACCTCCAAATTCATGTGACTAACTTACTTTGTATCCAGCATGTCTCGTCATCATGGAAAGCGTGGAAGTTCCGACCGTAAAATAGCCTCCATGATTGCTCACAAATGGCTGCCGTCATACCGACCATGGTTGCTGAACTAAATAGCACCATGCTTACCAACTCTAGCAACAATGGTAATGGGCAAGGAGAGAATAGCGCGAACCAAGGGCGCAACAACCAAACCTGCACGTTCAAGCACTTTAGCTCATGCAACCCACTAGCTTTAGTGGAAAAGAAGGAGCCACTTGACTTCTCGAGTGGTTCGAAAGCATGGAAAACATGTTCATTAACTATGAGTGTCCCGAGGCGCTCAAAGTCCGTTATGCCACTAGTATGCTTCAACAAAGGGCACTCACATGGTGGAATAGTGAGAAAAGGAACCGTGGTGCTGATGCTGTGTTGGCACTGACTTGAGATGAGTTCAAGAACATAGCCATCCAAAAATTTTTCCCGAGAAGTGAATTGCAAAAGCTGGAGGAGGAGTTTTGGAACCTCAAGCAAGATGGTGGAGACCATTTGGCCTATTCAACTAGGCATCACGAGTTGAGCATCCTGTTGCCCCATATGGTTGACACTGTTCCTCGTAACATTGAGAAGTTTATCAAGGGGGTGCCACCCCAAATTCAAGATGTTGTGGTGGGTAGTCGACCCACAACTTTGGAGGATGCCATCACTATCACCGCTCAACTCACTGAAAATCATATTCGAGCGGGCACCATGTCTGTCAAAGGTGCTAAGAAGGTTGAGAAGAAGGTCCTTGAAGCTGCTAAGGAGACTAAGAATGAACCGTCTTACAACAACAACAAGAAACGCAAGTTCACATCGGCTCATAATTTTTCTGTGGCTGCACCCAAGGTACCTCAAAGACAACCTGTTCCTGTGGCACAAGCACCTGTAGCTAGGGCCTATGCTGGTCCTCTACCCTTGTGAAACATCTGTAGGTATCATCATCCGGGAAATGCCCCGTGCCGCATCTGTACATTGTGTGGTAAGTATGGACACTTGGTGGCTACTTGTCACCGTGCACCAAACAATGTCGTGATGGTTGCTAATCGTGTTTGCTACAATTATGGGGAACCTGGTCATTTTTGCCCATATTGCCCTCGTCTTGCGGGTAATGTTCCACAAGCTCGAGGACGTGCTTTCAACATCAATGCAAACCAAGCACAAGCAAACAACGATGTGGTGAACGGTATGTTCCTTATTAATAATTCTTATGCCTATGTTCTGTTTGATTCTAGAGCCGATAAGAGTTTTGTCTCGTTAGAATTTGAGTCTATACTTGCTAAGCCACATACGAAATTAGAAAGACCTCTTACCGTTAAAGTGGCCGGGGATGGAGAACCTATCACTGTTGATGTTGTTATTCGTGATTGTATTTTTGAGCCTAGACGCGCATGATTTCTTTATCGATCTTATTCCTATGAAACTTGGAAGCTTTGACGTTATCATTGGCATGGATTGGTTAGCCAAACATCATGCCGAAATTATTTGTTTCGAAAAGTGCATTCGTATTCCTTTGCCTTCGGGGGATACATTAAAAGTACTCGGTGAAAAATCATCCAAAGGACTCAAACTCATTTCGTGTACTCAAGCCCGAAAATGCGTAAGCAAGAATTATATGGCTTTCTTGGCCTACGTGGTCAACACGAAAGTCAAAGGAAAAGACCTTAAGGAAGTCCCGATTGTACGAGACTTTCCTGAAGTATTTCCTGATGACCTTAGTGGTTTGCCTCCCGTGCGTGAAGTCGAGTTTAAGATCGATTTGATTTCGGGAGCGAATTCCGTGGCTAAGTCACCATATCGACTTGCACCATCGAAAATGCAAGAGCTAGCTAGTCAACTTCAAGAACTGTCCGACAAGGGTTTTATCTGTCCTAGCTCTTCGCCTTGGGGTGCACCTGTTCTGTTCGTGAAGAAGAAACATGGATCATTTCATATGTGCATCGATTATTGTGAGCTTAACAAACTTACCATCAAGAACCGCTACCCTCTTCCTTGTATCGATGATCTTTTTGACCAACTTCAAGGAGCTGCAATTTTCTCAAAGATTGACTTACGTTCTGGTTATCATCAATTACGAGTTCATGATGATGATATCCCAAAAACTTGTGTTCCATACTCGATATGGACACTATAAGTTCATGGTTATGCCTTTTGGTTTAACAAATGCTCCTGCTGTCTTTATGGATCTCATGAATCGAGTATGCAAGCCTTATCTAGACAAGTTTATGATTGTCTTCATTGACGACATACTTATCTATTCCAAGTCCAAAACCGATCATGAACTTCACTTGCGACAAGTTCTCGAGCTATTGAAGAAAGAACAACTGTACGCGAAGTTCTCAAAGTGCGAATTTTGGCTTGAGGAGGTCCAATTTTTAGGACACGTGGTGAATAGCCAAGGAATTCACGTTGACCCTGCAAAGGTGGAAGCTGTGTAAAATTTGTGTGTTCCTACAACTCCAACCAAAGTCTGTTCTTTCCTTGGTCGTGCTGGTTATTACCGACGCTTCATTACCAACTTTTCTAGAATCACGAAGCCGCTTACTTCTTTGACTCAAAAGAATAAACCATTCGAGTGGGGGTCCGAATAAGAGGAAGCCTTTGAAGCATTAAAGCACAAGTTGTGCAATGCTCCTATCTTGACCCTTCCCGATAGAAACGACGATTTCACCGTGCATTGTGATGCATCTAAACAAGGCCTTGGTTGTGTGCTTATGCAATGAAGAAAGGTCATAGCGTATGCATCGAGACAATTATAGGTCCATGAGGTGAATTACACGACACACGATCTTGAACTTGGTGCTATGGTTTTTGCCCTAAAGATTTGGAGGCATTACCTTTATAGTACGCAATGTATAGTCTACACTGATCACAAAAGCCTTCAACAAGTTTTTAATCAAAAGGATCTCAATATAAGACAACGTCGTTGGGTCGAGTTGATTAGTGATTATGACTGTGACATTCGTTACCACCCTGGAAAGGCAAATGTCGTAGCTGATGCACTAAGTCGTAAGATTCATAACAAGATGATCTCGTTTCAATAAATTCACGATCGACGACAATGGTTTGATACCTTGGGAGAATTTGATATCGAGATCCGTCTAGATGTTAACGAGACTACGGTGTTGCTGCAAAATTTGAGGATTGAGAGTGATATTGAGACTTGTATCTTGGAGGCTCAACAAGCGGTTTAAGAAGAAGGAAAAATATTAGAGGAATTAGAGCATAATCTTCGAGCTCAACTGGAAATGAAACCCAATGGGTTGATGTATTTCATGTGTAAGGACCTGGTATTTGAACGAAATACCGAGTGATTGCGTGTTAAACCAACTCAAATAGTGCGGAATCCTATTTGATTGGCGATCCAATCAGTGAGAACACACGATGAAACATACAGAATTGATTTCAACGTCAGAAATCGATCAAGAACCGATCTGATGTGTTCTATGAACTTGGAGAACGATTTGGGAGGCTTCTGGACGGCTAGGGTACGTCTGGAGTCGTAATGGGATGAATGCTTACGTTTTCCCACGAATTGGGTCTATTTATAGGTTAGTATTGGTCAATCGTGCGACTGGGCCATAAGTATGGTTCAGTCGTGCGATTGAACCATGCGGTTGATTCATCCGCACGACTGAGTGTTCAGTCGTGCGATTGAGTCAATCTTATGTGTCAATCATACGACTGATCCAGTCTCCTGTTTAGTCGTGCGATTGAGTCAATCGTATGAATTATTCATGCGTGTGGTCCATTCGCATGGGCCATCCGCATGAGAACTTCATTAAGTTAAGTTTGAATGTTCTACTTAATATAACTTAATGTACACTCATTCAAACATTCATAACCCCAATAATTCAATCACAACTCATTAATGAAATATTAAACTTACAAGTAACAACCAATTCATATCATTTCATTAATCAAATACAATTACATCAAAATCAGACAGACAAGTTCATTACATTACAAATCCTGATCTAGGGACATACATGTATCAACAAACTCCCCCTTGGACCTAGATCTATCTATTCTCTTGTCTTCTGCATACCTCCTTATATCTCTTGTACTTCTCCTCTTTAGTGACTCCTGCGTGTATCTCAAAGCAAAGCAGAGTCTTATGACGTTTTGGAATTGGAGGGCTTGTACAATATCTTGCGTGTCATAGAACAGTGGCCACTTATATAATGTATATACATCATTAGCAGATAAGTTGGTTAGCCACATTGGGTCGAATACCCTGATAGTATCCATTTGGCCCTCTCTGTTTAGGACTATGACCGCTTCATCAGCTGTTCTCCAATCGTAGTACCACCATTTAAAGTGGGGAGTGAAGTCCTGTGGCATTTCCCTTAGAGGGATTCTTGACATAGTGCGCGGAGGACTCCACTTCAGCACTATCTTTGGCTTTCCAGTCCTGGGATCAACTTCAGACCGTCTGATATACCTCGTAGGTTGTTGAGGTTTGAAGTTGACCCACCTGGTGTGGTACTCTTTCCTCAGGGCAGCCTCAAACCAGCCTGACATCTTCCTCGGGTCAGCATACAGCAGCTTAAGTTTAGCCAGCTGGTTGAGCTCAAAACCAGGTAGAGTCTTCAGATCATGTGGGAATCTGAAGTACTCTATGCCCTGCTCCCTCTTAACAGCATACGCGTTAAGGTCTTCAAAATATGCCCAAGAGATAATCCTGCCTGACACCTTATGGTGTTTCTTGACTTTGTAGAGCTTTGTGTAGGCATCTCTCTTTGGTGCAGCCCGCTGGGCTCGTACTTCCTCAAAAAGGGCAGCCCATTCAGCCTTACGAATATCAACATCTGCATTGGAGGCTTGGGCTGTTTCTGCAGTTTTTCTGCTTCTTGCTCCATCTTGTTGAGTACCTCGAAAGTATCACTGACTAGGGATTCACCCAAATTGGGGACCACATTTCCCTCGGCGTCAGCGTACTGAGGATACTCTTCAGCATGATGTCTTCAATCTCAACCTCATCAACATCGTTCAGTTCCTCATCACTAGTTGAGTCCACTGTTGGAGCATCCTTCACGATTTCATCGGGATTGAGTTTGAACATTTCAGCTATCTGCTCATCGGACAGGTCGTGAATTATCTCCCCTTCTTCAGGGTATAACTCACAGACCGTCTTACTATCCCTTGTAGGTCAAGAATCATAGTTAACTGAGTCTTGACCATTTGAAGGGGAGTAAAGTCAAACTCATCCCTCTGAAAGTTTGGATCTGTTTGATATAAACATTCAACACATAAATCATTAGTAATTAATCAAACAGACATACATTAACTTAACTTAATATATAAACATTTAATACATTTGTTTTTCATTACATGATTCAACTACAAAGTAAATAACAAATAAAACATCTAATCAGTACTCTGATCCTGAATCTGTGGTGTGTCGCTCGGAGGAGCAGAAGTAGTGGATGACTGGTCTTGTCGTACGTTTGGATCTGCGCTCCTGACCTGAGGCAGAGGCCGATGCAGCCGCATCCCCCTCCGTCTGCCTCGTCATCATCGTCATGTCCTTCTGTCTTCTCCTCTTCTGTCTCCTCATCATCATCATCTCCCTCATCATCATCCTCATCTTCATCATCATCATCTCCGTCGTCTCCGTCACCCTCCTTTACCTTCAGGGGCTCATCCTTCGACCCCTTCAGCCTCAGCATGATCGTCTTGTTGGTCGACTCCAACTCCTCAATACGTTTGGCGGACTGAGCCTGAGTATCTTGGAGTTGGGCCACCTCAACTCTCTGGGTCTATGACCCGAGCTTGCTCTGCCAATTGCTGAGATTGGGCAGCAGCCAAGTCGGTCAGTCTGCGGATCTGGGCCGCCTTCTCCTCGTCAGCAGCCAGCAGACGCATAACCATTCGGTTAAGCGCTGAGAGCTGCTCCTCTACCCCAATGTGAGGTAGAGTGAATCCATGTACCTGTGAGGGCTGGGCTGATGGTCCAGCCTGATATGTGGTGGTGGTGGCAGTGGCTGTGGTGAATAGGTCGGTGGGTCGATGGTGGTGAAGTGGGGGTGGAATGGTCTGGTGATGGATGGGATAGATATAGTGGTGGTGGGTAAAGGGGTGGATGTGGTGGTAGGGGTAGTGGCTGTGGGGCTGTGGTGATGGGTGGAATCTCAGTAGTGGGGGGTGGTGGCTGTGGTGGTAGAAGTGGTAGTCACGAAGGTCAACCGACGCTTCTTCCTCTTCATCCCATGTGGTTGAGCCATCCGCTTCCTCCTGGTCCCGGAAGAAGTGGATGCTCCCCCTGCAACTCTGCTCCCTGACCCCGGAACATAGTTGGGGTCAGTATCTCTCGCCGAGGAGTCCCTTGGGTGCTCACCGACCACCTTTAGCCCGTGGTCTGTGGGAACGACTTTGCTTCCCACAGTCCTGGTGAGGGGCTCCTCGTCGGACTCCTCCTCCTCCATGTCACCAGCGACAAACTCCTGATGGAAGCCGGCCATCTCTGCGACCTCTCCGGCAGTGGCTGACCCCGGGGGAATAGTCTCTGTATCTGTGCCTCTAGATGGGGCAGGCATGTCATCCCCGGCATCGCCACTATCATCATCATCAGAGTCTGACTCTGGTATGGCAATGTGCTCCACGTCTGAGTCACTGTCCTCGTGGCGCCACTTCCTCTTCGCTGGCGCCACGTAATCAACCCGGGCCAGATGCCCAAAAACAGCCTCCTGACAGGGGGCTTCACCTGCTTCCCCCTGTAGACCTTCATCCGTCCAAGTGTCGTGTCATCCATGACCTCGAGGATAACAGCATCCTCCTTCTCCTTCGGTAGGGAAGGAAGCTTCTGATCAATGATCATCTGTAAGAATCTAGGGTACATACAGAAGCCTTCCTTCCCCTTACCCTCGAGGTTCTCCACTAAGTAGCTGAATATCATCCTGGAGAAGCTGAACGGATGGTTCAGCACCAACGCTGCGTAAGCGTTCTGGATCTGATCCGAGAGCTCATCAAAACCACCCTTCCGTGATGCTATACACTTCAGCAGCACGTGGGCCAAGTACTTGAACTGGGGACAGAGGTTACTCTTGTTGAGTACCCCGGCGTTGATGTCCCCAGAGTACTTGGCTCTCATGAAGCATCCACGGACAGTGAGGGGGTGTAAACGTGTGGGACACTCAGCATCGTCCCCAAACTGAAGTACTATCCTCAGATCCTCCTCAGAAATGGTGATAGCCTCACCGAAGATCGAGCTCCTGATGCAGTGTGGCTCGGTGGATCGGTCGACTGATGCCAGCCCAAAAGGCCTGCTGCACTGATCTGTAAGGTGTGCAGGGAGTAGATATAGCATACGCGATCCTCGATCTCTGAAGGAAAGTAATAATGCCAGCAAAGTCGGCTGCATTCCTGGAAGTCAAGTCCAGGTGAGCACAAATGTTGTGCTTAGTGCTCATATTCCAATTACCCGCCATCTGTAACACATAATAACATAAACGTTAGTTTCATTGGCTAAGAGTATAAAGCAACACTTAAACTTTAAATAAACATTTCTGTCATGCGATTGGGGATGTACGACTGAAGCCAGTCGTGCGACTGAATCATGCGATTGAGGTTCAGACGTGCGATTGACCTCATACGCACGACTGAGTGTGCGACTGGACTCATGCGCATGAACTCTTGTGCGATTACACTAGTCGTGCGACTGAGTCTCATTCGCATGGTTCAGTCGTGCGATTAAGTGATTCGCACCCTTCAGTCGTGCGACTGAAGTTCATCAAGACGACCAGTCGTCTGTCTCATTCGTTTCAGTCGTCCCAAGATCAAATCCACGCAGAACAAGTTTTAACATTCAATTAACCGGTTCTTTAGTGTCGCCTATACTTCCCTAATAACCTATTTTAACCAATTTTAACATATTACTTAGTTTTAATAGGTTATTAGGGTTTGATGGTCTCGGTTCACTTGTTACAGTCGCAATCATCAATTTAGGGTTTCATTCTATCAGATTTCGATGGAATATTACTTCAATATACCTGTAAGATGATGAGCGAAAGTTAGAATCACAGAATCAGCTATAAAAATCAAATGGAGAAAATTTGGGCAGAGTAACGGTACTATATGCGATTTAGGGCGATTTTTGCGAATGAAGAGTCTCTGCGACCGACTCCCCTCTATTTATATCCACTCAAGTTCCAATCGTGCGACTGAGTTCATTCGCACCTTTCAGTCGTGCGAGTGGGACTCAGTCGTGCGATTGGGTCAGTCGCCCTTCTTCAGTCGTCCGACTGAAGTTCAGTCGTGCGACTGACTCACTCGTTCGCATTTAAGCATCCGATTGGACTAATCGTATGTTCCATTCGTGCGAATGGACTTCATTCGTATGGTTAGACCATACGTATGGTCCATTCGTGCGAATGGGTCATACTTAGTTAATTTTTCTGCTATTTTCCCAATTTACCTTTAACTCTTTTATATTAGTTTAATTAACGTTATGAACTATTGATCATCTCAGACATGATCCTTTTAATCTAGAAAACACTTTGATCACCTCAGACGTGATCATTTTAACCACTTTGGTCACCTCAGACGTGACCCTTTTAAAAATACTTTGTCACCTCAGACGTGACTGATTTAACTTTTCAAAGAACATATGGTCATCTCAGACATGACCCTTTTAGTGAGTTTATTCCTTCTGATTTTCCTGATGTAGTCCGACACTGACTCAAGTTAAACTTAAAACGACTAAATAATTTAAGACTTTAAACTAATTACATAATCAGACATATTTTTGGCTTTTTGTGAGAGATAAATCCAGAGATTGATATCTACGGGATTTGGATCGGGAGTAGATAGCTTCAACTTAGGTTGATCACATCTGGACCAATTCAATTTTGGAATCATACAGGTAATTCAAATCATTTGAGACTTGTTATAAAACCTTTTGATGCTCAAGTTCTCGGTGTTCATCCAGAGTCGTTAGCAACATAAGGAAATCATACTGAAACTCTTAGGTTTTCACATTGATTTGGACCTTTGAGAAAGTAGCCACAATGATTGTCAGTATGTTTGTCCACTTAAATCCATACACAGACTTTTGACACAGACTGGTGACTTATTTAGGTGTAATTATTTCAACTAACACTTGTGGATCCCACACTTATATGGTAATCAACATCCCTCAGGAGCTTTTGAGCGGTCTACGGGTATTATTACAAGAAGAGACTATTCTTAGAGCTTTCAAAGAGAAGCCTGTCCTCAGGTCAGTGCCATCGCACAGCAGAGAGGCGGCAAACAACAATGAATTCTAGAATATCTAGGTTATGCTTATCCTCAGGTCAGTGCCATCGCACAGCAGAGAGGCACATAACCTATCTCCTTGTTAGAGCAGCTTATTTTATTTTGCACAAAATGCACCAACAACATAAGTCATTAGCTTTATTGCATTTGTCTTTCATTTTTTTCTTTGCTTTGCTCTAGTTATGGTCATCCGCACACATTTGTGGCGTTTACTTGCTCATTACCCCTTATTGGAATATTGTTGATTGTGTTAACCAGTGATAAGATGGACGCCCACAGTCAGTTGAACACTTTAGTTTTATCTTGAAATCACCAATCAGGTCTAGTTGTCTATTGTGTTGAATCTACCAACATATCATATATGGTCTAGCAGCCTCTAAGTCTACTTTCTTTGTGTCACCTTAGGAGTTGCCAGTTTTCTATCATCTTTCCTTTTAGTATTGCTTAGACTACACAGATTTATTACTTTGAACTTTTGCATATTACTAAAACTTAAATTTTAAAGTCCCTCTTGATTCGTTCCTGTGTACTATCATTTTCCAAAGGTATTGAATCGGTATCACAGATACAATCTACCTTATTTCAGCTCGCTACTCCTTCTCCCTCATTTTTTTTTTTTTTTTTTTTTTTTAATGTTATCTTGCTGACATATTCTCCCCCTAAAATACTAAAATCATTTCTGGTTTAATTATTTTAGGATTTTAATAAACAGCAAGAGAACATGAGTTTAAATAAAATAAAATCAAATAAACAAATCAAAATAAATAAAAAATAAAATTTAAGTACACGACATCGGACTACACATTTTCATCATCAGGAATTACCTCACTTTTCTTTTTAACACCGTTGACCTCTAATAAATATTGAAAACGTGGTTTATCAAAAGCTTTAGTATAGAGGTCAGCGCGTTGAAAATCAGTATTAATTTTAACCACATCAATTAAGTTCTTTTCAAAACAATCCCTTATGAAATGGTATTTAATACCGATGTGTTTGGTCTTAGGATGTTGGACCGGATTTTTAGTTACTGCAATTGCAGCAGAGTTATCAACAAAAATAGGAGTAGATGAGAATTTTAAACCGTAATCCCGCATTTGCTGTTGAATCCAGATGATTTGAGAACAGCAACTTGCAGCAGCAACATATTCGGCTTCACAGGTTGACAAGGCAACCGATGTCTGCTTCTTACACTGCCAGGTAACTAATCTTCTCCCAAAGAATTGACACCCTGCTGATGTAGACTTGTAGTTCATCTTGCAGCCTCCGTAATCCGAGTCACTATACGCGGTAAGCTCAAAGTCATCATCATGAGGGTACCACAGTCCAAGTGTAGGTGTACCCTTCAGATAACGAAAGATCCTCTTGACCCCAATCAGATGGTTGACCTTTGGTTTAGCCTGATATCTTGAGCATAGACATGTAGCATACATAATATCAGGTCTTGAGGCAGTGAGATACATGAGAGATCCGATCATTCCTCGGTACATAGTGGCATCTACTAGATCTCCATTATCATCCGGTGCTATATCATGATTAGTAGCAAGTGGAGTCCCAGCAGCAGAAGCATTCTCCATGTCAAAGCGACTGAGAATGTCTCCTACATACTTGGTCTGATGTAGAAAGATCCCATTAGGTGTTTGATCCACCTGTAACCCGAGAAAGAACTTCATCTCCCCCATGGCACTCATCTCAAATTCTTTCTTCATTACTGCTTCAAACTCTTTACATAACTCTTCGTTCTTTGACCCGAAGATTATGTCATCAACGTATATCTGTACAAGCAGTAGGTCGCCATCCTTTTCCTTAATAAACAGTGTACAGTCAATTACTCCCCTGCGAAAGCCGTGTTTCACAAGATGAGTTGAGAGTTTCTCATACCAAGCTCGAGGAGCTTGATGAAGCCCATATAAAGCTTTGTCAAGCTTGTAGACTCTATCCCGATGATAGGGATCTTCAAAACCCTCTGGTTGACTCACGTAGACTGTTTCTCTGATTTCCCCATGAAGGAATGCACTCTTTACATCTAATTGGTAGACTTTGATCTTCATGTACGATGCATAGGCAAGGAAGATACGAATCGCTTCCATCCTTGCCACGGGTGCAAACACCTCATTGTAGTCAATTCCCTCGACTTGGCGAAAACCTTGAACCACCAGTCGAGCTTTGTTCCTGATAATGACCCCTTGGTCATCCTTCTTGCATTTTAGTACCCATTTAGTGCCAATGACTTTAGCACCTTTAGGTTTATCAACCAGTGTCCATACACCTAACTTCTTAAACTGTAGAAGTTCTTCTTGCATGGCACTCACCCACGCCTCATCATTGAGTGCTTCACTGACATATTTTGGCTCAACCTGCGAGACAAAACATCGATAGGCACCATCATGAATGTAACCTTTCTCCATAACCGAGGCGTAATCAGCTGAGTATAACTGATTTCGGGTTTGTACTCCTGATCTGACATCTCCAATGACATTGTCAAGGGGATGATAAACATTTAGTCGTGATCCTGGAGTAGTAGGAACAGCTACCTCAGAGCCAAGATTATGAACATTTGGTTCTGCATCTGAGGTAGTTGGAGTTTGAGGTTCTGAAGTCGAAGGTGCATCACTCGTAGATGCTTGTGGACTTGCTGGTACTGGAACCTGTTCCTCCTGACTGTTCTGGTCATCTTCTTCAGCTTCATCTTCAGAGGAGGAGTCACTGTCGTCGACTACTCCCCCTGACTGAGTAGATGATTCTCCCTGTGTGCTAGATGGTGTATTCAGAATATCATACATCATCCTAGTTGCTAGCTCATCATCCGAGGGAGAGAGAGGTATGTTGAAGGATTTGAAGAATCCATCATAATCGAAGAAGTAGGCGGGTCCTTTTCCTGTAGGTGGTGTGGTATATCTCTGAACGTCGACATTACACCACACTTCTACAAGACCCGTTGAGTTATTGTAAACTCGCTTATTCGGTATGTTGTATCCTAGAAAGATTCCTTCATCTGCCTTCTCGCTGAATTTTCCTTCCTGCGTCTTCTTCAGAAGTGTACATGGCGCGCCAAAAGGTTCAAGATACTCCAAATTCGGTTTGCGTCTTTGGAGTAGCTCATAACATGTCTTTCCGTGGCGCTTGACTATTAGGACTCGATTAAGTGTATAACATGCATTTGCTACTGCCTCATTCCAGAATTGGATAGGCAGTTTCGAGTCCGCTAGCATAGTCCGTGCAGTCTCTATCAAGCTTCTATTTTTCCTCTCAGCAACTCCATTCATCTGAGGCGTGTATGCTGAAGTGAATTGATGAACAATCCCCTTTTCCTTGCAGTATGCCTCCATCCATTGATTCTTGAATTCGGTCCCGTTGTCTGAGCGTACTTGTCTAACCTTTAGCTTGTAGAGAGATTCCAGAGTGGTGACTAATTCCTTGAATGACTCAAATGTTTCTGATTTGGATTTCAGAAACATTACCCAAGTGAACCTTGAGTAGTCATCAGTGACCACAAAACAGTACAGATCGCCTGCAATGCTCCTTGTACTGACTGGACCAAACAGATCCATGTGAAGAAGTTCAAGAGGAAGTTCTATTGAATGAACTTTCTTTTCCTTATGAGACTTCTTTGTCTGTTTGCCTTTCTTGCAAGCTACACAAAAGTCAGGAAGTTGGAAGTTCTTGACATTTACTCCTCTCACTAAGTCCTTCTGAATCAAGTGATTCATCTTCCTTTGACTAATGTGTCCCATTCTCCTATGCCAGGAGATTGAGTCCTTCTCAGTAGCTTTAGATAGAAAGCACTGCACTTCATGATCCGTTGGAGCAGCTGTTGACAGATCCAAGACATATAGGTCCTTATATCTTGAAGCAGTCATAGAACTTGATCCTCTGGAATCATATAGTCTTTCTTCAGCACGTAACACTTGTTGTTGTCGAAGATGACTTTAAACCCTTTATCGCAGATTTGGGAAACAGAAAGCAAGTTATTTTGAAGTTGTTGAACATAGTTCACCTTATCAAACTTGACTTTCTGATTTCCCACTTCTCCCTGTGCTGTGATGTATCCTCCCTTGTTTCCTGCAAAGGAAACATGCCCTCCTTTTATTTGTTTGACATTTGATAAAAGGGCTCTATTTACCTGTCATGTGCCTGGATGCTCCGCTGTCTATAATCCACGTGTTAGTCTCAGCGCTATACCGAACACCCTGCACATATCAAGTAAATGTATTAGTTTAGGTTAGGAACCCAAGCCTTTACTGTCTTGGGTTTCCCAGAGGCATCACACATCATAAACTCTACCCATTGACCTTTAGAAGGTGAGGGTAACTCAGATTCCTTCTTGTCATCAGTATCAGTCACACAGGTAGTCTTCTCTTTCCATAAACCAGATTTGTGCAATGCCTGTTTATGATAAACAGTCGTCTGGCTTACAGGTTGAACTTTAGGTTCACTAGATCTTCTAGGTGGAGTTAGAGAACTCCTCTTAGAAGACCTAGGTCTAGAGTCCTGAAGATCAATCTTTTTCCTAGGTGTCTGATAGAAAGGACAATAGGAAGCAATATGTCCACATTCTCCACAGTTGTAGCACGATCTGCTATCAACCTTATAGTTTGACTTTCTTTGTGGAGAAATGCGTGACACTTTAGTAACATCATTCACTTTAGGTTTTGACTCTTGCATGTTTGATGTTTTCTCTGGTTTAACAAATTTAACTGATTTAACTTGTTTAACTTGTTCAACTTTTTGGTTAACTGGTTTTGGACTTGTAGCATGTGAAAAATTAACATTTGAAGTCTTTTTGGGTTCTGATTTGACTCTGTTTGACCCTGACTTTAAGTTAACTTTTTCAAATTCATTTTCCAGATTAACACAAGGCAATTTACCCTTTGCCTTTGAAGTGGCCTCCTTTTGTTTCTGTCCAGATTCAGTAGATGAACATGATGTGTCTGGATCAGTAACAAGAGGAGTGGTCACCACATGATCCTTGATTGGGTTGTTGTTTACTGGTCTAGACTTGGTGTTCATCAAGGTCTCAGGTGGTGGTGGAACCACTTTGTATCCTAATCCCTCCCCATTATTTCTTTCTCTCACTAAGTGTTGAACTATGTGTGAAGAACTAGTCCAACTATGCAGTTTCTGTTTTAAGGAATTAACTTCTACTTCTAGAACTGCTTTTGTTTCTTAGTGTCCTCTAGGGAGTTTAGATAGTACCTAATGTCATTTGATTGATTAAAGGCAACTACTTCGGTTTCCCTAAGTTGCTTAGTCAATAGGTCTATCTTTTCTTTATAACTATGCTCATTTTGTTTTAGAACTCTATTGGCCTCAGTGCATAGTTGTAAGTCCTTTACTAAGTTATCATTGTGATCTAATAACCTAGCAAATTTTTCATCAATGCTATTCCTAAATTTATCACAGTTAGAACAAGCATGATTATTAAACAATTGGTCAGTTGTACTTACCTGTGTTGTTTCAGAGGAGTTAGCCATCAACGCAGCATCAGACGTCTCTGGTTCTGGTGATTCTGACTTTTCTGAATCTGACTTGGAAGTTTCCTCCTTTGGTGTGTAACTGACTTCAGCTGCAGTTGTTTCTTCACTGTGTGACATTGCTATATCAACTGCTATATCACCCTCACTCGCAGAATCATCATCAAGATCTTCAACACTGGCAATGTTGGATTCTGGGTGACAAATCTAAAACTCCAGTCCTGTCCTTCATCATCATGAGCAGTCAAGGCTTTTGGGTCCTTGTTTGATGAAGTAGAACTAGAGGCTTGCTTGTCTTGGTGAGTAAAGGATGAGAACGGGTTCCCATTACCCGTCTTCTTTGGTTTGACACATTCCCTTTGAAGTGCCCTTTCTCTCCACAGTTGAAGCAAGTCACCTTGCTCTTGTCAAAACCAAATGTGGTATCCTTAGTAGCTATCAAGTTCTGTCCAGTCTTCTTAACAAACTTCTTCGCCCTTCGGACAGCGCTAGCTAAGGCCCACATTATATCCATCCTTTCCAGCTCCATTTCATCTACCTGCTCGTAGTCTTCATCAGCCAAGTGACAGTTTCCAATCTTCCCAGCTACAAGTCCATCATATGAATGAACCACAGCAGCGAGAAGATCCATATGCTCTCGTGCTACTTCTACGGTCACATTACCGAGATTCTCGGTCTTCAATTTTGTAGCACTTGCTTCTGATCCAATATAATGGGTACATGATGACCCAGACGTGTCTGATCCAGAAGTAGAAGCATGTGAAGGACCTGACGAGCTAGACACAAATGCTGTCTGGAGAGGTGCTCCAGAAGTCTTAGATTGGGGCGTGGCATTGTATAAAGCTGGGTTTTGTGTATATGATGACTTCTGTGCTCTATACTTCATCCTTAGAGCTTCTTCACGCAGTCTAAGAATAAAGTCATTTATGTCCAGCTTTATAAGTATTCCATTCTGTCTAAGATTAGACACGAATGAGGCCCACTTGTCAGGCAATCCATCAGCGAAGTTGCTTACTTTTTCTTCCATAGTTGTCTCTACTCCATGTGTATGCAACTCGCTCATCAAATGGTAGAATCTGTCTATGACTTCATCTAAACCCTCGTTACCAATTGATGAGAAGTTATCGAACTCCTTCTTTAACTCCTTAGCTTTGATTGCCTTTAACGATGCATTCCCATCATACCTTTTCTCTAGCTCATCCCACAGTTTCTTGGACTGTTTGTTCTCTGAGTACTGGTGGAATATATCTTTGGGGATCGACTGAGTTATCATAGCATAAACTCTTTTCTCAGCATTATACTTAACTTTCTGAGCGTCAGTCATCCCACTCAACGTTAGTTTCACTCCATCTGCTCCCACCGGTGTACTATATCCAACTTCGATAGCTTCCCACAGATTAGGATCTACTCCATTGAGGTAGATCTCAAAACGTTGCTTCCAGTGAGGAAACTCATCTAACGTCAAAAGCTTTGGTGGTTTATTGTGAATACCCACCTCACTCTCTAGCAGCAGCAGGTTCTGTATTCTTGAGTCTTTCCCCGCAGTAAAGGCTGACATCTGATCTTCCATGGTTACTAAACTTAGAGTCTAATCAAATCAACTTTAACTGGTGCGACTGAAGAATGCGAATGGTCCTCTCGTGCGTATGAACTCTGCGATTGGTCCAACCGTGCGACTGAACAGGGCGAATGGTTCAGTCGTGCGAATGAATCTGGTGCGTGTGAACTATGCGAACGAAAGGGTTCAGTCGTGCGAATGAGGGTGCGACTAGGTCCAGTCGTGCGAATGAACACTGCGAATGAGTCTAGTCGTGCGAATGAGCCACTCGTGCGACTGAAGCTGCTGTTTTGCGAAAATTTCTAGGTTTGACGGGTTTCAGCCGTAAAAATTCGAAATTTTGCAAGTCCAAATCGTCTTAGTTCGTAGAAACTGAACTTCAATGAGCAGGGAACGTCCAAGATCACTTTTGATGCAAAAGATTGCGTTTTTCGTGCAAAAACACAAACTTTTATGCAATCTTGATTGAATCAACACGAAATCAAGAGCCAAAGCTCTGATACCACTTGTAAGGACCTGGTATTTGAACGAAATACCGAGTGATTGCGTGTTAAACCAACTCAAATAGTGCGGAATCCTATTTGATTGGCGATCCAATCAGTGAGAACACACGATGAAACAATAAAGAATTGATTTCAACGTCAGAAATCGATCAAGAACCGATCTGATGTGTTCTATGAACTTGGAGAACGATTTGGGAGGCTTCTGGACGGCTAGGGTACGTCTGGAGTCGTAATGGGATGAATGCTTACGTTTTCCCACGAATTGGGTCTATTTATAGGTTAGTATTGGTCAATCGTGCGACTGGGCCATAAGTATGGTTCAGTCGTGCGATTGAACCATGCGGTTGATTCATCCGCACGACTGAGTGTTCAGTCGTGCGATTGAGTCAATCTTATGTGTCAATCATACGACTGATCCAGTCTCCTGGTTCAGTCGTGCGATTGAGTCAATCGTATGAAGTTATTCATGCGTGTGGTCCATTCGCATGGGCCATCCGCATGAGAACTTCATTAAGTTAAGTTTGAATGTTCTACTTAATATAACTTAATGTACACTCATTCAAACATTCATAAACCCAATTAATTCAATCACAACTCATTAATGAAATATTAAACATTACAAGTAACAACCAATTCATATCATTTCATTAATCAAATACAATTACATCAAAAACAGACAGACAAGTTCATTACATTACAAATCC
Source organism: Flaveria ramosissima (assembly GCA_025215565.1). Lineage (NCBI taxonomy): Eukaryota > Viridiplantae > Streptophyta > Magnoliopsida > Asterales > Asteraceae > Flaveria > Flaveria ramosissima. The sequence continues at coordinate 62,167,895 of CM046035.1, read as the reverse complement.
TGATCTAGGGACATACATGTATCAACATCATGAATCGAATTTCGGTTCCAAATCGTGATAATCTTCGTACCTTTATCATGAATGAAGCTCATCAAACTCGTTATTTTATTCATCCTGGTTCCGATAAGATGAACATGGATCTACGTGGCCAATACTGGTGGCCTGGAATGAAGAAAGACTTAGCAACTTATGTAGCTTAATGTCTTGCGTGTACGAAGGTTAAAGCCGAAAATCAACGTCCAAGTGGATTACTTGAACAACCCGAGATTCCTATGTGGAAATGGGAACATATATTCATGGATTTCATAACTAAACTACCCCGTACCTCTCGTGGTCATGATAGCATATGGGTGATCGTTGACCGATTGACCAAGTCGGCACATTTCATACCCATACGTGACACTTACAAAACATCAAGGTTAACTCGTATATACATTGATGAAATTGTGAGTCGTCATGGCGTACCACTGCATATCATATCTGACCGAAACGCTTGTTTCACTTCACACTTTTGGTCGTCTATGCAAGAACTCTTGGGTACTCGACTAGATCTAAGCACGGCTTACCATCCTCAAACGGACGGTCGAACCGAGGGAACCATCCAAACCCTGGAGGATTTGTTACGTCTTTGTGTCCTTGACTTTGGTGGTGACTGGGATACGCATTTACCGCTCGCGAAATTTTCGTATAATAATAGTTACCACTCGAGTATCAAGATGGCACCTTTTGAAGCACTTTATGGTCGTAAATGTCGTTCCCCGATCTGTTGGACTGACATTGGTGAAAATTTCATCACTGGTCCTGAGCTTATACAAGAAACGACCGATAAAGTCTCCATAATTCGCAAGAACCTTGAAGTGGCTAGAAGTCGACAAAAGAGTTATGCCGATAAGCAACACAAGCCATTGGAATTCCAAGTTGGGGATATGTTTCTTCTTAAGGTCTCACCATGGAAGGGTGTTGTTCGCTTTGGAAAGAAGGGTAAATTAGCTTCACGTTTTGTAGGACCTTTCAAGATTCTGAAAAGGATCGGGAAAGTGGCTTATAAACTGGAACTACCTTCCGACCTTAGTGGAGTTCATCCTGTTTTCCATGTCTCAAATTTGAGGAAATGTTTGGCTGACGAAAGTCTGCATGTCCCGTTGGATGACATCCAGATCGACGAGTCATTACATTTTGTTGAGAAACCTGTTGAAGTCATGGATCACATTATGAAGAAGACTAGGACCACTACTACCCCAATCGTCAAGGTTCGCTGGGAGAATAAGCGTGGACCTGAGTTTACTTGGGAGCGTGAGGAGCATATGAAGAAGAAATACCCGTATTTGTTCGTCTAGTTTCATTCTTAATTTCGGGATGAAATTCTTAAAAGTTGGGGAGACTGTAACCTTTCGTATTTTTGTTAAAATAAAAGTTAACCCCGTTATATTCTTGTAAGGACCGTTGTTGTTATTTATGAAACTTGGGGGCTACTTATGCTTGTTTCTTCATTTTACATTATTTCTTAAATTTAAAAGTTAATATCTTAAACAATTAAATTGTATACAATAATAATAATTATAATACTAATAACAATAATAACAATAATAATAATAATAATAATAATAATAATAATAATAATAATAATAATAATAATAATAATAATAATAATAATAATAATAATAATAATAATAATAATAATAATTTACAAAAGTTATTAAACTTAAAATAAAGAAAAATGATTAAAACTTAAAGTTTATTTAAGTCCAGGGGGTTGTTTTATTAATTTTAAAACTTTAAATGAAAGTTTTAAGCATAAAATAATAAATTGAAAACCAAAGGGACCATTTGTGTAAATAACTAAAACCAACCCCCCTCTTAATATTAACAAAGAAGACTAGGAATGTATTTATAATAGAGAAAATTGCATTACTGGTACCTGTGGTTTGACCAGATTACATGTTTGGTCCCTAGACTTTGAAAAGTATGAACTTAGTTCAAATTTTTGTATAGTCATTACAAGGTTGGTACCTGATATTAAATTCATTTAGTTTTTATACATTTTATAAAGTGCGAAATAACTTTTAAATTTAATTTTAAGGATCAAAAGTGTAATACACACATAAAAGTTTGGACTAACTTTGTCAATTTTAAAATTTAAGGATTAAACTTGCTATGACTACTGAAAAATTTAGACTAACTTTATTATTTTTAAAGTTTAGGAAATTAAACATTCAATCTAATCAAATCACTGGAACTATTAATGGAGTTTTCTCTTTATAATACATGGTGTGAGAAAAAAGTAATATGGTAAAGTTTTAACAATATTTTTAACCATTATATTATTAATAACTATTGAATTTGGTCTAATATGTTAAGTTGTATTTGGTTGTATTGTCTTGAGGAAACTATAAAACAGAAAATAACATCATACAGAAAGTGAACACTCAATAGTATAACATGCTATTACCTTGACCGTGGATAGGATTTGGATTCCTTTTAGGAATAAATCAAGATTTGGCGGCTTACACATTAGGATGCAGAAAAATTTTGGATTTCTACAGATGTAGCAAAATGTATGAAAGTTTACTTACAATGTCTAACGCTAAATAATAATCATTTGGTATATAGTTAGTTTATTGTACTTCTCTTCTTCTTCTTATATTATTTTTATTTATTTTTTTACTTCTCTTCTTCATTTTATTTTATTTTTATTTATTTGCTTATTTACTAATTTATTAATTTTGGTAAGAGGAAGATATAAGGCTGAGAGACTAGCATTCCAACATATGTAAGTTTACTTATTATTTCTACCATTTAATAATAATTATTTGGTAAATAGTTAATTTATTGTACTCCTCCTCTTCTTCTTACTTTATTTTATTTATTTACTTACTTATTGCTTCTTTTACTAACAGAAATATATGACAAAGTTGAGAGACTAGCATTCTATGCAACTGATAACTCGATTATTAAGAAGGCACTTGGACAAAGGTTAATAAGATCATTTGACATTAACTTATTTAATCCCTAATTATCTCATTATCTCTCTCACATTACATCTCTTTCAATTTGTTCATTCGATTAAATGATCAATCGTCTACTACTAACACCTTCAAGAAACCATGGCTATGGTTCCCACTCGTCCAGACTCGTTCCACACATCAGTCTAGAAGCTCCATTTCTTCAAGTACTCTTCTTATAATCCCTTCAAGAAGCACCAAATCATCGCAAATTACGAACGCAATTCGACAAATTCAAAATCAAACACCCACAAAAGTTCCAAAATCGTTATTTAAAACAAGAATAACGAAGTGGGTTCTATCTCTGCATCCCCAGTTGTACAGTCTAGAAGTGGCAACATTGATCGTTGGTTAGAGAAATAGAATGATACCCATAAGCAAAATTGGCCCAAATAGGCGGAATCAACGTTTGATTACATATATAACAAAGAGATCGATAGTGGAAAGGTGTTAAATAAGAAATCGATTGATATAAGAATCGATTAATATGAGAAATTGATTAATACGAACATACCACCATTTAAAACATGGGTATCTGCTTCATTCATAGCCTCAAATCAATATTGGGGCGCGACTAGGGTTCAACCTCATGATCGAAGATGAAGAAATGGTTAGGATACATGTGGATAGAAGTGAAAAGATGTTAAATGAGTTATAATGAATCAAGTAAAGAACAAATCTTCCTAGTAATGTCAAGATGAAGAAGAAGATAATGATAATGAACTTAGTTATGTATACGTAACCAAGATGAAGATGAGGATGATGATGAGCTGGATGGAAAAGTGGTATTCAGGTAGGATACATATATGTACCTAGGTTATATACATGTAACCTTGTGAGATACATATATGTAAATTTGATAGCTATGGTGATGAAGATCGATCAACTTGATGGAAAAAAATAGTATCACAGTAGGATATGTATATGTACCAATGTTACACACATATATATGTAAAAGAGTATTGGGGTAGGATACATATATGTACCCAGAGTACATATATCTAATCATCAGATACATATATGTAATCATTTTCATTTGTATTTGTTTATTTATACGTGACCACATCTATATATGTGTAAATTTTTCAGTTCAACAAAATGTTTTGTACTTGGTATACGCGTTATACTTACATACGCGTATATGATAACCATTGTCTATGTAGCAAGATTAATGGTGAAAATGAAATTTCATTAGCTTACGTGTAACACCCGGTTATATTTTTTTAAGTCAAAGAAAGAAGAAGAAGAAAGAAAAAGAAGGAAAAGAAATAAAGTTCAAGTTGAGGGACCAATCTTGCCAAAAGGACAAAATCCTTGGAAGAGTGGGTGTAAAAGGGCATGGCTGCCCACACTCCTCTCCCATACTCACTCATTCAATTGGTTGAGAGGGAGAGAAAGGGAAAAGGGCAAAAGTTCGGGTTTTTGAAGAATCAAGGTGGAAAAGTCGAAGTCAAGCGGGTTTGTGGGAAGCTCTACCCGAAGAGGCTGTAAACGTGAGTTCTAGGACCCCTCTTTTACACGTTTTTGACTGATTTTGGGGCTGGAATGCATACATAAACTGATTTTGGTCGTGTTGGGTGTGTACCCGCTTGTATGTGTTTGTGTGTGATGTGCGATCGGGTGGGGTTCGGATTTGGGCATGTTATGTTTGAATGATATTATGGATGTGTTTCTAAGGCTTAGGATGGGTGGTTTGAGCTTAGATCAGGTTAGAAAAGGGTCGGAGGCCGAAATCTGCAGTTAGGGTTCGAAGGGGCTGCATTATGCACCCAGCTAGGGCTCATGCGACTGGAAGCCATGAGACCGAATGGCATGCGACTGGAGGCCATACGGCCAAAAGGCATGCGATTGAAGTCCATGCACCTGAATGCCATGCGACTGAGGGTCATACGCATGGGAGTCATGCGACTGAAGTTCATGCGCCTGAAAGGCATGCGATTGTAGGTTATGCGACTGAAGGCCATACGGCCGAATGGTCATGCGACTGAAGGTCACATGACTGAAAGTCATGCGACTGAAGGCTATGCGACTGAGGGTCCATACGCCCCATAATGCCATGCGTCTGGAGACTCTCCATACGCCTAAGTGTTCATTCGCCCCATAGTGTCCATACGCCTAAGTGTTCTCATGCGCCTGGAAGGCCATGCGACTGAATGGTGCCCATACGCCCAAATAGGGCTCATGCGTCCGAAAGAACTTAGTTTATTTTCTGTTTCTCGGGAGAAAAGAGTAAATGTAGGATTTGACTTGGGAGGTTCCCGGGGGTATGTAAGTTGACTTTTTGAGGTCATAGTTGATGTGATGTGATGTATGATTGATACTTATGCATGATGATGTGCGATTGATGATGTTGGATGATTATGTGCGATTGTATGATTGTATGTATGTTCCTTATTGCGTATGATGATGTGACTTTACGTGGTGTGATATTGTTAATGAACGTAAAGTATTATCTTAACAAAGTGAAAGATTTAAGATAATGAAAGTGGAACATAATGAACGAATAAAAAGCCTTGAAAGCAAATGAAAGGAGGTTCACAACTCATTGAGAGTTGTTAGCCCAACTGTGTGTGTCTACAGCGTGCGATTTTGGCTAACTCATAAGGGTTCATACACACAGTAAGAGTTCAGTCTCAGTGACTGCTCCAGTACGTGCGATTTCCTTATTACTGTGTGTTATACAACGTGCGATTTTGGCTAACCCATAAGAGTTCACACACACAGGGGGAGTCTGTTCTAGTGACCACTCCATACGTGCGAAACGGGGTCCTTGTCGCTTAACCCTAGATGAATTGCTCGGTGCTCTAGAGGGGGTTAAGTACAGGACCTAGATAGAAGTGAAAGATAATAAATGTACGAAAAGTGCGATAAGTACGAAATGTGCGAAACGTGCTAAATGTACGAAACGAACGATGACGAAGATAATAATTATTACCTTGATGTATGTATGATGTGTGATCACGTGCGATAGTAAAGAAAATGTTCTAACGGATGAAAGGTAATATAATGTTTTTTTATAAAACTAGAACTCACTCAGCAACGCTGACTTTTTATGCATTTCCAGTTGGCAGGTAAATGTTGCTGAGGATGGCACGAGGCGGCTACTTGGCTTATTTTGGGATGGCATTCTTTTGTATAACGTTTTTGCATTGTAAAATGAACGAGCGATATTTTGTAATGAACGATGTATTATTTTGCAAAAGTGTTTATTTAAAAGGAAATGGAACGTTTGTTTAAAGTGTTTCCGTTGCATGGTTTTAGTAAAGTTAATGTAATTATATGTTTTATATGCGATGATTGACCAACTGTAAGCGTCCCGGGAACGGGGCCTTACAAGTTGGTATCAGAGCCAAAGTTTAAGTGAAACGGGTAAATTTTCAAAAGAAACCTAAACTTAAACTGAAAATGGGACAAAAGGGAAGGGATGCCAGTCCGAGTAGCTGCGTGCCATCAGGTATTTTCTTAAGGTTAACCGGCATTACGTGCGCATGTTATGTGGTTTATGTGCCTTTAGTAGATTTAGATACTGATGTAGTCAGGATAGGAAATGCTTGGGGTATGAAGAGTAAAGTAAGTGGCTAATCACAACTGGCCACTGTAATTAGGGACTTACTATACTTGACATAAATTGAGCTATTACCTTGAATGACCGTGTTGGTGTTTGAATCTTATAGCGTGCTTAGGGGATGGCTGGCGGTAGATCTTCTAAGGCTTCTCGAGGTGGAGGTCGTGGTGGACGTGGTGCTGGACCACGGGTCACGAGAGGAAGGCCTAGAGCGGAAGAGGTGGTTCATGAAGAACCCGAAACCCCTCGTCCGGAGGCCGGGGACGAGAGTGCTAACTTAAGAGCCTCAATGAAGGAGGCTGTTGTCGAGGAAGTGCATCAGGTCATGCAGACAATCCTACCGTCTGTGGTGACCGAAGTGATAAAGGCTGTAAGGGAAGGAGATAGAAGGGAGAGAAACAGGTCCTCGGGAGGACGGGAGCGACCGGAGACTGAGACGGTTTTCTCCGAGGATGAAGAAGAGGAAGAAGAGCCTGCGCCTGAGGCGGCACGAGGCTGCAACTACGGGGCATTTCAAAGATGCAAGCCCTCAACCTTCGATGGTAATGGCACTGCTGCTGCTCACCGATGGGTGAGAGAGATGGAGGCGGTACTTGATATTAGCGAGTGCCGAGAGGACCAGAAGGTGAAGTTTGCTGCCCACTCGTTTGTGGACTCAGCTCTTTGTCGGTGGACAATATTGGCCAAGCCGAGGGTAGCCGAGCAATTGGGAGAATGAGGTGGTCTGAGTTGAAGAAGTTGGTGATTGAGGAGTTTTGTCCTCATAGAGAGATGGATAAGATGGAAAGGGAGTTCCTGCAGCTGGAGGCGGGAACAATGACACATCAGCAATACACCATGAAGTTTAATAAGATGGCACGGCTGGTGCCGGATCAAGTGACGCCTCTGTCACGAAAGATTAAGAGGTACATCCAGGGCTTGCCAGCGGATATCCGTAGGCACATGATCGCTGCCCGACCAGCAAGTTTAGGTCGGCGGTTGATTTGGCAGGGAGAGTGTATGACGAGCGAGAGGTGGTGGTGGCTGAGGTATGAAAGAAAGGTGGTGGAGACCGAAATTGGAATGGGAAACGGTTTGGACGTGGCTGAGTCGCTCCAAACAACAAGGTGGCGAAGGTGGGTGACCGACGAGTGGTCACATCTGGTGCAGGGTCGAAGAAATGTGGTAAATGCGGGAAGGAGCATCCGGGGGAATGCAAATGGGGATCAAACATCTGCTTCAAGTGTGGGAAGCCTGGTCATATGGCTAGAGATTGTGGGGTTATAAGGTGTTATAACTGTGGGGAAAATGGCCATCTAAGCAGGGATTGTAAGAAGCCAAGGGCTGAAAGTTCGGGAGCGAAGAAGGCAGGAGGAGAAGGGCAGAGGGCAAGCGCCCGAGCTTTCACGATGACTCGGGAGGAGGCTAGGACGGACCCCGATGTGGTGTCAGGTACGTTTCTAGTAAACCAAACTCTTGCATTTGTGTTATTTGATTCCGGTGCTAGTAGGAGTTTCATTTCTGCTGCCTTTTGTGCTAAGCTGCCCATTAGGAGTAGATGTATTGATGAGCCCTTCGATGTAGAAACTGCCATAGGTAAGTCTACCAGGATTTCTGAGATGATAAAAGGTTGTGACATTGAATTAGAAGGTCATAAGTTTCCTGTTAGACCATTCGTGATGACCTTAGGCAGTTTCGATGTAGTCCTTGGAATGGATTGGTTGGCGGACTACGAGACAAACATTGTGTGTCGCAAAAAGATGGTCAGATTGACAGCGCCTGACGGGAGTTCGGTGACGGTTTATGGTGATCGGGTCACGACGATCCCGAAAGTGATTTCGATGGCGGTGGCGGGAAAGTGCATGAGGCGTGGATGTAGTGCCTACTTGGCCTACGTAAAGGACGTGGATACGCCAACACCACAACTGATCGACGTACCGGTGGTGTGTGACTTTCCAGACGTGTTTCCCGAAGACTTACCAAGAGTGCCACCTGACCGCGAGATCGAGTTTCAGATTGACTTGATACCGGGTGCTCAGCCTGTAGCTAAGGCACCGTATCGGTTGGCTTCGACTGAGATGAAGGGATTGATGGAGCAGCTGCAGGAGTTGCTCGATAAGGGGTTCATCAGACCGAGTATCTCTTTTTGGGGTGCTCCGGTCTTATTTGTGACGAAGAAGGACGACAATATAAGGATGTGAAATTTGTATGGGGTCAAGATCAGGAGAAGGACTTGAACATGAGGCAGAGGAGATGGTTGGAGCTCATAAAAGACTATGATTACGAGATCCATTACCATCCGGGCAAAGCCAACGTGGTGGCGGATGCCCTTAGCCGAAAAGAGAGACCCGAGCCGATTCGGGTGAAAGCTTACCAGTTGATCATGACCTCGGATGTGATGAAGCAAGTTAAGGAGTTTCAGGATGAGGCATTGAAAGAAGATCATCTTAACTCCAAAAGAATGAGAGGTCTTGTTGCGGAGTTGGGTGAAAACACACTCGGTGTTAGAACCCGATTTGGGCGGATGTGGATTCCTCGTTTTGGGGATCTACGCTTGAAGATTATGGATGAAGCTAATAAGACTCGATGCTCTATTCATCCCGGTGCTACAAAGATGCATCAAGACATGAAGAAAGATTCTTGGTGGCCGGGCATGAAGCGTGATGTGGTGGAGTATGTGAGTAAATGCCTTACTTGTTTACAAGTGAAGGCCGAGCATCAAAAGCCGCATGGGAAGATCCAACCTTTGGATATACTAGAGTGGAAGTGGAAGCACATCACCATGGATTTTATTACAAAGTTGTCGCGTACCGTGCGAGGGTATGATGCTATATGTGAGTAAATGCCTTACTTGTTTACAAGTGAAGGCCGAGCATCAAAAGCCCCGTAGGAAGATCCAACCTTTGGATATACTGGAGTGGAAGTGGGAGCACATCACCATGGATTTTATTACGAAGCTGTCGCGTACCGTGCGAGGGTATGATGCTATATGGGTGATTTTTGATCGTTTGACAAAAAGTGCTCACTTCCTACCGACTCGCGAGACATATTCATCTGAGAGGTTGGCGGATCTGTTCATTAAAGAGATTGTCAGAAGTCGTATGCTGATAAATGACATAGACCAATTGAGTTTCAGGTGGGTGATAGAGTTATGTTGAAAGTCTCACCTTGGAAGAATATCATTCGGTTCAGAAGGTGGGGCAAGTTGAGCCCGAGATACATAAGGCCTTTCCGAATCATTGCTCGAGTAGGAGAGGTGGCCTATAGACTGGAGTTACCGGAGGAGTTAAGTGGAATTCATCCGACATTCCATGTATCTCATCTAATAAAATGCTTAGCAGACGAGGGTATGATTGTTCCACTGGAGGATATCGAGGTAGATGAACGGCTCAATTATGTGGAGCAACCAGTGGCGATCATCAATCGTAAAGAGAAGAGGGTAAGGACTAAAGTGGTTCCTCTTGTGCATGTACAGTGGAAGCACAGAAAGGGATCGGAGTCTACGTGGGAGACTGAAGAAGAGATGAGACAGCATTACCCACAATTGTTTGAGGAATAACAGGTTTCGGGGATGAAACCTATATAAGGGGGGTGGACTTGTAACACCCGGTTATATTTTTTTAAGTCAAAGAAAGAAGATGAAGAAAGAAAAAGAAGGAAAAGAAATAAAGTCCAAGTTGAGGGACCAATCTTGCCAAAAGGACAAAATCCTTGGAAGAGTGGGTGTAAAAGGGCATGGCTGCCCACACTCCTCTCCCATACTCACTCATTCAATCGGTTGAGAGGGAGAGAAAGAGAAAAAGGGCAAAAGTTCGGGTTTTTGAAGAATCAAGGTGCAAAAGTCGAAGTCAAGCGGGTTTGTGGGAAGCTCTACCCGAAGAGGCTGTAAACGTGAGTTCTAGGACCCCTCTTTTACATGTTTTTGACTGATTTTGGGGCTGGAATGCATACATAAACTGATTTTGGTCGTGTTGGGTGTGTACCCGCTTGTATGTGTTTGTGTGTGATGTGCGATCGGGTGGGGTTCGGATTTGGGCATGTTATGTTTGAATGATGTTATGGATGTGTTTCCAAGGCTTAGGATGGGTGGTTTGAGCTTAGATCGGGTTAGAAAAGGGTCGGAGGCCGAAATCCGCAGTTAGGGTTCGAAGGGGCTGCATTATGCACCCAGCTAGGGCTCATGCGACTGGAAGCCATGAGACCGAATGGCATGCGACTGGAGGCCATATGGCCAAAAGGCATGCGATTGAAGTCCATGCACCTGAATGCCATGCGACTAAGGGTCATACGCATGGGAGTCATGCGACTGAAGTTCATGCGCCTGAAAGGCATACGATTGAAGGTTATGCGATTGAAGGCCATACGGTTGAATGGTCATGCGACTGAAGGTCACATGACTGAAAGTCATGCGACTGAAGGCTATGCGATTGAGGGTCCATACGCCCCATAATGCCATGCGTTTGGAGACTCTCCATACGCCTAAGTGTTCATTCGCCCCATAGTGTCCATACGCCTAAGTGTTCTCATGCGCCTGGAAGGCCATGCGACTGAATGGTGCCCACACGCCCAAATAGGGCTCATGCGTCCGAAAGAACTTAGTTTATATTCTGTTTCTCGAGAGAAAAGAGTAAATGTAGGATTTGACTTGGGAGGTTCCTGAGGGTATGTTAGTTGACTTTTTGAGGTCATAGTTGATGTGATGTGATGTATTGTCACACCCCAACCTTGACGGCGGAATCGTCAAGATGTGAGGGTTAAGATTGTTCACAGTCACATAACGCTATATTAAATTGCAAATATTACTTTTCATAAGTCTTGAAATGAAATACAACCATAAGTCTCAAACAAGAAATAAGTTCAAACATAACTCAAAACATAACATAACATTTTATTTATTTAACTAGGTCCAAGTCCTAGTTTTATTGCAAGCTTCAAAAGTCCACTTTAAACTTGGGGATTTCCTGAAACGTGATAAAAATAAAGGTCAACTATAAATAGTTGGTGAGTTTTCAAGGTTTTCATACATAATATGATAAAGTTACAGTAGCAATTCATGTCATAGGTCATAAGTTAGTAAGGTTATAGAACACATATCGTTACAACCAAACCTCGACTTGATTACAAGTAATAAGATTGGCTAAGTGTATTTGGTTCCCATGATGATCAAGCATACGTCTTTAGGAGCCGGCAATACCTCGGCTTTAGCACCAAATAGGCTTGTCAGGCCCAAAGATCTAAGACGTCGCCAGGCTAGCAATAGTTAATGATTGTAAACAAACTATGTATCTCATATAATCACTTACAAAACACAAACAACCATGACAAAATATAAAGATGAATTGCATGTGATTTACAAGTCTCAAATGTGTATAAGTGTATCATGTATAAGCAATCATGTTTCACCCCAAAATAGTGTGAAAAGATAAAAAAAAGGGGGCAAGGAAACTCACTTGATCAAATAAGTATATATTAGATGATTAATAAGATATAGTAATCGTCGTTCCAACGTAAAGTCTTCACAATGCACCCTATATAGATATTACAAGATTTAAGCTTAAAACATAATGGGTTTAACGAATTAATGAGTACTAGGGTTAAGTGGATTTTGGGGTTTGTTAAATAATTATATTTAACAAATGAAAATCATTTATATTTTCTAAAAAAATATATATATATCTATATTTTATACAAAAATGTGAAAAGAAACACTTATAACATTTTGAAGGTTTCATAAAGTTTGAATAAATTTTTATAACAAAAAGAATTAAGTACTATTAAACAATATTAATTGAAAAGAAACGTTTTGAAACAATAATAATTTTAATTATTATTTGTAATCCATTTTATTATTCATGAAACAATCTTTGTTAAAATATTTTATAAAAATAATTATTTAAACTAAAAGAGAAATACAGAAAATATATGGTGGCTTTTGAAAATATTTAAAGTTTATAAAAATAATTTTTATATATATTAAAAAGTTTTTATAACTTAATTAAGAGTTAAAACCCTTCAAAAAAATAACATGATGGTGCCCGGTTCAAACCCGGGACTCATGTGTGTGATGTGAAGTAACTTAACCAGTGAACCAGGCTCTCAGCCGCCGGTATAAACTGGTTTTAATTGTTTAAAAGCATGTTCAATCAAATCCCCAATTTCATATAAACCCTAGAAGTTTGTGTGAATCAAATTGAATCTCCGTTTGATGTTCTTCACCAGATTAACCATGGGGCTTTTGTTCCCCATGTTTAATCAAGCATATTCATCTATTTAATTACCCGGATTAGTTTGAATTGATGCCAAGCACAACAACGAACAGGTCTGCGGCCAAATAGATATGCAACAGGTTGTTTGTAAATGTTGATAATAACTCAATTAATCGAACAGAGAGCTTCCACGAGAGATGGTGATTGATAGCCCTCATTCAATTGCTGTTCCAAGTATGCAGAAGGTGATGCTCGACGTAGGTGCAGTTCGCGATGAAAGTGATGGTTGAAGTTGATTGTTTGCTCGTTTGTTTCAGGTCAAATTGATGATTGTAATCGATTAAAGGTAGGTAGACGTTCGTTCGTGTTGAATTAATTGAGTTATTATTGTGTGTTTAAGGCTCGAACGGCCGTGTGAGGTTTAAGGCTTCGGTTATACCTCGATTAAGATTAGTAACCGACGTTTTAAAGGTGATTAATTGCTGGATTCAGGTTCGAATCACGTACCGAAAAGGTTTGGAACGGTTTGGGGTCGTATTCGAAGGGGTTGATGAGTTTTGGGCCCCGCCGGACTTGGCCGGAGGTCCGGTGCGTAGCCGGAAAAATAACACCGGAAAAGCGGGGTTAAGGGGGCGGGTGGTTGGGATTTTATTAAAGGACACAAGGAGCCCTCCAACTTTGATGGCGGATCATGGAGGTAGAAAACTTCGATTGTAAAGGTATAAAAGGACAGGAAGACCCCGGA